>JAODKF010000046.1:32159990-32182150 GCA_026779585.1 Mormyrus proboscirostris
CTTGAGCACACTAGTGACCAGTCCTCCCAAACACCATTTATTTTGCTTGTGGAAGTACTTTACCTTTCCTGATGTATTGGCAGAACTATACATTTATTTATCTTGTGTAAAGTTTGGTTTAGAAAGAGAAGATGACAGTGCAAGAAAGAGCTACACATCAGAGAGGACAACTCCACTGGACAACTCAGGAACATACCAAGTCATCCAACATTCCAATGCAGAAGAGCAGAAATTTCTCCAATCAACAAGACCAAAAATCTGATGGTCACCTGGTTGTAAGAAAGATGTACCTATACCTGCCCAAAGACTGACAAAGGGTTCTTTCAGCACACTTGTAGAGTGAAAGTTTGTTCATCGGTAGTTATAACAATATATAATATGAATCTAACAGTAACCCTGGCTTCTTCAATGGCATACTTGCCCAACTCATGGCTATTTTGACTTGAAAACTTATAGGTCACATGACCAACATTTTGCTAATTAAAATATATTCTACCGATTTCAGAGAACACATCATACAAGCAATGATAAAACATGATAGTATAATTGAGCATGCTTTGTTTTCTTGGGGTGTTCATCTTCTGAAAAGGGTGTGTGGGGGGGGGGGGTCGTGTAATTAGCTTGTAAGCTTGGAAGACAGGGAATGACACTCACCCATTCGTCTGGGATTTTTATTTACAAACATATCCTGATTCTGTCTTGATCACCAGAATACTACACTCTCTATCTAATTACTGTCGCTCTCCTTGTACTGGTGCAATTGGTTTGTATTTACTTACCGGCTAGCAAAGGTGTTTACTAACTTATTGGCTGAAAATCCGCATTTGTGACGAAAGAAACTGGCTTATTGAAAGGAAACACGACCTAGAGGTGGGTCGATGTTAGGGATGGTATTAAAATTATGAACCTGTTCTGCACTTCTTCACATTCCAAAGTGGGGACAGCAGACAGACTGCTGAGCAAAGTCAAGAAGCTTCAGCTTCATCAGAGACGCACTTCAGGTTCAATTCAATTCATTTTTATATTTTACCTTTTAGTTTCTGCAAAACGCCCATCAAGAGCTGACAAGGTTGTTATAACATTCTCATTAAGGTATATATATATATATATATAAAAAAAACACACACAAACGGGACAAAGAATCTGCCCATGATTAAATAAAGTCAATCAAAACCAGGTCATCGTTAACATAGGTATTTTTATGGTTTGTCAGGATGGCAGGTATTTGAACATGATTAAGGATCCTGCAAATGGCCAAATTATGTCAGCAAATCAAATTTGTTCCACATCTTCTTAGGCAGCGTGTGCTCTCTGTAGAGTAACACTAGGGGATAAGATGAAGATGAAAAGAACGACGGAAAGAACAGCTCTAAGAGTTGAGGTTTGTCACTCTAACCTACTAGCCGCAATTCAGCAGTGATAAATTCGAACTGTAACATTATTATTTTGACATGCTCTGCTAAATAAACTGAGGCCTTATCAACTGCAATATTCTTTCAAAAGGTCATTTAATTTAACTTACAGCAAACACACGCCAAGCCACACCACTAGAAGAAAGAGGAAAATAGAATGTCCCATTTCACATTAAATATACTGTTAAAAAACCTGACGTGTGGATTTGTACTTTTCATATACAAAACAGCAGGGAGTAGTAGCTCTCCCGGCTGTGCAATGAAACCAGGTTCAGTGCCACTGCTTTCAACGGCACTCATACGTCAGCATAAAAACGGCAGGGCAGGTTCACAGGCAAGCATTGTCACCTCACACCTAAGGGGTCGGTGCTTTAAATGCTGCTCGCCTCTGCTCTGTCTGTGTGTGTGTGTGTGTGTGGGGGGGGGGGGAACAAATGCACCCTCCCTACAATGTGATAAAAACCTGTTATTTTGACCTCTTGGGGACATTTTTCCTGTGACCACAAGAAGAAATTCAATTTCACAGAAATCAGCACCTAAAACAGGCAAAACTTTTGTATTCTGCTTGGTTACTTATGGTTAAGGTTAGGGCTGGGTAGGGTTAAGGCTGTCATTGTTGGGATTAGGCTTTTGCCCATAGAAATGAACAAAGAGACCACACAAGGTCTGTCTGTCTGTCTGACTCTCTGTCTCTCTGTCTCTCTCTCTCTGTTGTTGTTCATGCCTTCTCACTACATAAGTATCCCTGGGTGATCAGACAACCGAACGCGTTCCTCACAGTCATTTCAGATTACGAGAAATAGCTGTACTTACTGGCACAAAAACTTTCAACGACGATGCCAAGATTAAATGAAGGAGGCCTGGAGGACAATCTGCCTACTCTATACAGATCTAATGCATACAGGTATGGCCAGGAAGGACCAACGGACGCTTAGAAAATGGCCCCAAGAAAACTGGCAAATTTGCAAATGTACCGATTCCCAATGAATGATGCGGCAAAATGGCACATAACAGGAGTGAAGAGATCGAAATCATAACATCAAGCCAGCAACAATGAACAGTCAAGGAGGGGGGAGACAAAATGAAGTGCAAGTAATGCGACGGCCAGTGTAGATAAGCAGACTGCGTGTTTCCACTCAACAACAAACAACACAATACATGGTTTGGTACCAAGCAGCAAGAGAAAACTTCATATATCATGATACTCCACTCATTTCTCAGCAGCATCAGCATCTAAGGACAAGAAGCACTACCTCAAAAGTATATAGCAAGCAATTCCATCAATAGCACTGACACTGCCCAACAGATGTTTACTACCAGAAACATACACATTGGATATGCAACAGACTTTCAACATTAATGGATAGCAGAGCTGTGTGCGATTAGGAAGCAAACACAATTTGTTTAATTGAATTTTGGTTAAATTAAATTAAATTACAGCACTCTATCCATCACCCACCACGACAGCACTACAGAAAAATCATCTAAAACTTATGAAGCAGAAAATCTACAGAATAACTAAAAAAATATTACTACTACTAATACTACTACTACTAATAATAATAATAATAATAATAATAATAATTTATTTAAAAGATAATAATAAAAGGCAATCAGAGAAACCCACTAGTAATAAAATTGCAGACAATCTTGTTGCATCCCTGCACCCCCTAACAGCACCATAATTTCTGTTGTCCCCCACTCCCCCCGCCGCCACCGCCAATTTAAATCAGTTAAACTAGGTCAGCTACCAGAGTATCTTGCGGTTTGCAGGAGCTCTTTGCACACTAACGGTGTCCTCCTGCTCAAAACAAGAGCTTGGGTGGGGAGGGGGAAATCAACAACAAGCCCTGACTCCACATCTCTGCCATTAATGAGGCAAATCTGCCCCCCCCCCAGGCCTGTTTTTACACAAAATTATTTGTAAGTATTCTAATCCAGCATGGATCCGATCTTCGGAACGTAGGGAGCCATCCATGAGAGAGCTTTCTCGAAGAATCCAATATAAAGAGCAATCGTTCGCCATGGTTACAGCCCGGAGTCAACACTGACGCCGTTCTTGGTGCTTAGCAGCGGTGCTCCGTATCGTGTTGTCATTGGTCGGCAACAAAACGGACGTCAATGACGACATCACACTGCAGAGGCACTTCCTGACTAGCCAGTGCACCCCGGCACACAATTCTTCCAGAAAATCTCCATTCGGCCAGCATCCTGTGCCGGTTACTAAATGTATTCCAAAAGTAAGCGCATGCTTTAAATAACAGCTTTCAGACACATCGCAATGCGGGATCGAAATGTGCTCCTGGGCACCCGCAGGACCACAGCACCAGGCTGCGATTCTCCACGCGAGCAAAGACGTGAACGGAAATCTGAATTCAGCCGGGTGCTCTTAGGATGGCACAGTCCTTTTCAGAAACTGAATCATGAAAGACAGAAATGAAAGAGGATGTCCAGCAAGTGACCGTTTCCCTGCCATAAATCCATGGCCAGCCTAGTAATAAACAAAATGTTGTCATCCATGAAACAGTCCATTTCAAAACTGGTTCAATGAAACTAACTACTAAAACCGAAAGGAAAACGAAAACATATAACAATTAAACTGTAGCAATTTCAAATTTTTACTTTTTTCACAGTAACCTGAAAATGTTACAGTAATGTGACCTAAAACCGCAATTTTCCAAGGTAGCTACAAAAACAACATGGTAAGCTAAATCTGTACTGAGGAAGAGAAAGATATAGAAGACATACACAGACACACACAGGTACTTGTACTAACCTTGTAGGCACCAAGATGTGCATCAGTGAGGGTCACGTTGCCAGATGTTGACGGCTGACAGTCCATTGGACACCGAGCCCCATTGCTGTCACTGTTTGTCCCGACGGGAGCTGCTCCAGCTGCCAGTGCCACCCCAGACTCCACAGCGCCCCCATCCTGAAGGGCCGGGCCCTCGGTGGTGTCATTCCGAGGCCGGATCAGCAGCTGTACAATGTCGTTCAGACCCACGTTGTAGTCGAACAGGGTCTGGCCATCTTCCATCTGGTGGGACGGGATGGGACGGGACAGCAGCTGTTAGAGGGCCGTTTTCACACCACGGTCTCACTGCCAAATGTCAGCTCTATAGATAGGCTGCGTATCAAAGCTGGACCAGTCACACTGCATTCTAACAGGACCAGAAAACATTAGAACACAGAGCAGCTCCACTGCTCTGTTCGTTATAACTAAAGCTATACTATATACCTTGATAAAATATTTGCCTGAACATAAAAACAAGTGTAAGACACTACTCCTTCCATTTCCTGCCTTTCATCCAATCATCATTTTTCACAGCAAAATCTGTGCATTCAAACCAAGGGGCACAAGCAGGAGGGGCTGCTTGCTGAAAAATAACCAAACCGGGCTGATTGTATAGCCGGGGAAATGACAGGCGGTACCTATGGCAACGCAATTCTGCATTTTCAGTATCTGAATCATCATTGTGCAGCTTTTATCAAGAGTATTCCCCATATTCGAAGAGATACCAGACAAGTCTACTGGCATAAGTCGCATGGCATTGTGGGAGATGAACAGTAGCAAAATTCTATGTATGCAAAGACATTCCGGTAAGAAAGAAAAAAACAGCAATTCATTGCTAGGGGACAAAAAAAAGAAAAGCCTGCACAAATTGACATTTGGCAAAGTAGCGCAAGGAAACGTCAAATGAGCATTCCCACCCGAGGGCGAAAACATGCATGAACCCAGCAAACAGAGGGACTCCCTAACCTTACACACATTTACAACAGCGATTTACAAAATCATCATATACTACAAAATAAAACATACTCAAAGGGTTTTACCCCCAAGGGAAAGCAATACATCAGTAGATGCCTATCAAGATGTCAAACTGTCTAAAACAAATCCAACTTTTCTCTGATGACACATCATCCTGCAGGTCATTGAGTGGTAATTAAATTATTTCATGTGTATCTTAGATAATACATGAATTTGTACAGAAGGCAGCAACCCAACATGGCTTTCAGTGATCATGTATTTTTTTTAGGTAGTTAAATGTACCTGTAGGCAGATACAAATGAGAACACTTTTGTACATTAAAATACACATTAACACACATGGAATCACAAAATTCTCAGTTATGATATTCCATTGAAAAGAGAAGAAAAAAAAAAAAGACAAGTAATTTTAAACGCCCCATTCTGAACATGCCACTCGAATAAGACATCGGTAAGGAGCAACCATCATTTAAAATAAATAAATAATTAAAGAGATAAATAAATAGCAGAACATTCCAGAACACAACCTTCAGGGACGAGGTAATAGTAAAAACAGAGCGTTCTTCATGCACTATGCATGACGCAGAACTGCAAGTACCGCACGTGCCTGACATACAAATAAAAATGACAGATATGTGTGGGAAAAACTGCGAGACAGAAAAAAAAATGAATGAATATTTAACTAAATCAATGTGCCACAGATAAATACAATTTGATAGTAGAGTGGGCAAATATCAAGGTAAGAATTGATCTTGATGGTTTCCATAACAGTGGATATTTCAAGAAGTGTTATTTATAAATGAAGAGTGAACAGATTAAAATTCAGCAGAGAAGCGCTTTCTTGGGCTGGCCCAGCCCCCACCATTCCTACTCTCTTCTTCCGCTGAAGAATAGTAAACATGCTAGCAGACTGGGCGTCGCGCTGCAATTTCCAGAAAGAGAAAGAAAGAAAAAAAAAAATCCGGGAAAAAAATGTTACTATGGAAACATGTACAACCCACCCCAACGTTACCCCCTCCCACCCCTTCACCGTGGCCATTTTGGAAAACTCCTCTAAGGCATGTTATGTATTAACGTAATCATGGTCTCCCCGAATTCTAAAATGGCTGTGAACTGAGAGAAATGTCGAGGCTACACGTAGGGCGATAAAGTGACAGAAAAAAATCTCTGCGAATGAAAGCCATTCAGCATAAATTAGTGGCAGCGACCAGCGCGCGGTCTGGCCGGACACACCAGATACAGTCCAGCGAGGAAGCGGCCCAACTTCATTTGGGCATCCATGTGATGTGAGGGAAAAAATAAATAAAAAACATTCTGCAAGACGTCGTAAAGTTCTTTAGAACGTCATTTTTCAGAAGCATTCACGCCCTCCGAGGCTCCCAGACACTGTGTGTGGGGGGGTGGGGGAGCAAACCAGGGATTTTCTTTTGGGTCCACAGGCTCGGGAACGTTATCCACTGAGAAGAGAGGACAGCCCCATCCTAGGGACTCCCTCGGCCGCCCTTATGCAGGCGCCGTCCCGGACAGCCAAGTACGCACAGCTGCTGCCCAACCGCACTAAATCATTGAAAAGCCAGGCAGTAGCTGAGCGAGAGAGCCTTCGAACGGTAAACATGCAGGAGGCCTCCTGCAGGGCAAACCGTAAAAACCAGGGTGCAAGAAACATCGAAAGATCAGGCCAGTTTTAAAAGAAACACCAGGCTGAAGTTAGCTTAACCAATATCTTCAGAGCATTCCACGTATCACCCCTCTTCGCACAAGACCAACAAATAAAAGGACAAAAAAAAAAAAGAATATTAATAAATCAAATGAGTCTCTAAAACAAAATATATTCAGCAACTAATTATGGGATTCTGGCTTTCGAGAAAAGATCCAAAAGAGATTCATGTCCTTGTCCTGTACCAGCTAACATACTCCTAAATGCCCTGCTTCTTCCCAGCGCTCAAACTCCCAGAGGCTCGGGTTCTCTCAGCCCACACAGGTACCCTGCAAACAGATTGTTACTCATAGTCTTATTCCTCTGCATCTTCATCCAGTTAACGGGCTGCGAGAAAGGTCCTCACCAGTAATACAATTTGATGATACAGGACTATTTACAGAGGCTTGGGCAGTCTTTCTTTCTTTTCACAAGCAATCCTCAGAGAGCATCCTTTTTGTACAGCAGGATATATTCTAAAACTTCTTTCAGTAGCTTGTTCGTGGCAGTAGTAGGTCATCATGGCTTGCTAAAATAATTCCGGTTCCGTATGTCCAACAACATGATCAAGTCAAGGCTATTGTTAATTCTTAAGACCCACCAAGTGCTTCCACTTCTAGTTCTCCACCCCAAGAAAGAAAAAAAAAACACAATTAGCAACTGTGGCCATCGCTGTGACATTAGCCCCTTCGTGAGGCGTTAGCCCACCACGTGTTCATTATATTAAAGCCCATCACCGGGTGCTTCAAATGAACAGGATGGATCCATGACACGGACTCGCCAGAAGCTGAAATCCAGGAGCTTTTTTCAAAACCTCAGCAGCAGATGCTGACATTAAATAATTAAGTAGTATTAATTTTTTAAATAAAATGTAATAAAAAAAAAAAACACACCGCTTGATTAAAATATCCTCTAAAAATTTATTACGGGACTAACTAGACAGAGCATTTCAGAGCAAAAAAATCATTACTAGCTTCCACTAGATAAGAGGCTTTAACTTAAAAAAAACATTTCCAATTAAATAATTCATAGGCCAGTCAATTAGATGAAAAGGTATTCAAGATTGCTGACAAACTGTGCCACTATGAAGGCCATCTTCTATTATAACACTCAAATTAGTTATAAAAATTATATGTATGCAATGGCGGTTACATTTTTAAAAATACCCTTAAGAAACAGAGACTAATGTTTACTGCACACTGGCTTGTGACAATAAAACAAGATGGCTCATTGTTAGTGGAGGTTATCTTAACAGAAAACTGAATTATAAAATTAGCATCAACAGTTCAAAAAATAGCATTTCCATTCTGGGTATTCAGGCTGAATAATTAGGGCTGAGTTTCTTAAAAGTCTTCACTTGGGTTTTTGAATCTAATGATTTCTGTGAATGAATCACTTGACAAGATTACCAATGCTCTAGAAATGTATAATGTTCAGATTATAATACTGCTCAAAATTAAGTGCTACCATCCCTAAAATATATTTTACGCTGGGGGAGAAAAAAAAAAATCAATTGTTCAACGCCGGGTTATGTTCTAAACAATGATGGTGCAAGTAAATGTTTTCTTTAGCTGGGGGGCACTCAATTTCATCTGTTACATTTCAAACTTTAAAGTCAAACTGAATGTTCGTAAACAAACACAGGCACCAGACTCAACTGGAAGACTAAGTCAGTATATGTTTCTTGTTCCGTCAACCTCACCGCTTAATAAAATTCAAATTGTCCTCATACAACAGACTTCCTCTCCACTGGTTTGAAAATGACAAAAACAACTTGTCAAGGACCATTTTCTTCATTGAACTGCGGAAGACAGATCAGCCGGATTATCAAGCCTTTGTTGGACTACAGCTCACTACATCACATCAGAATCAGCGTTTCAAGGAAGACAGGTTAAAGGTTAGCACTCCGTTTGCACAATCCCTGTATGTATGGTAAATTCTGAAATATTAAGATATTAATGAGGGTGGCATGTATCTTGGCAAGTAAGACCCGTGCCCATGTCCAGGTGGTCATGAATTCAAATACCATGGTAGGCAGAGTAATCGTTAAAACACTAGGTACTTGATCAAGACCCTTAACCCAGCTAATCCTGAGACACTGCCTCTCTTCTCTGATCTTCACTAGCATGTTGCATGAGACAAATGCACCGGCTAAATAAATGTAATTACATATAGAGTCATATTAACAAGTGTGCAATATATTACACCAGTCACGTACAGAGAAGTATCATTAATCTTGTTGTTTTCAAACATAATACACATATTAGTAAGCTATTTCCATAGCTGTTCAAGTCTGTCTGGGCAGTGGGGCCCATACAACTCCCTTGCTAGGATTCACTTCTTCACGCAACACGCTGGAGGTTATTTCAAAGACAAGAAACTGATTTATAAACCCAGCACCATACTGATGACCAGGTTTCTCATAAACCTGGCCTACCCCAGCATTACTTACAAATACTGTATCCTGTTTCTCCCGTGGGCAACAGTTTATTTCTATGAAAAAATGAAGGGACGAAGCCAAAAGACAATGGGTATTTTTGTGAAATGATCCTTCAGTGACTGACAAGATTCCATTGTAAATATCGTGGCATATAATTTAAGAGGATGGCTGAATTATTAAAGATAAATGTAACTAGTACAACAGAGAAAATAAAACAATACCGCACAGCATAATTCGGTCTGTGACTCATACTACCATGCCCCCCTTAAATAAGTTGGTGTGCTCTAGCCACATCAAAAAATGCAAGACACTACTTTGTCTTGAGTGATGGAACAGCTTTTATTGTAAAATTACTATAAGAATGAACAGCTCACTCACTTACAATATCCAGTCCATCCTGACACAAAACCTCTTGTACATTAAGAGATTGTAAACTAAGAATTCCCTAAATAAATTCGCAGCAAGTCAAGAAAACTTTCCTTTGTTATGACATAAAAACAAAGGCCATATTCGCTTTTATCAACTTTTGAATGTAGACGGATTTATCTTTGAAGATGGCAAACACTTATAAATAAGGTTCTTTGTCGACGATGTGTTAAATCCCCACGCAGCTGAAGAAGGACGGCTTGTAAGCCATATGACATTAATAACCGTATTGTGTCAGTTATATTCAGATGCATCCAGGTGCCATGTGGGTTTGAGGCACCACGCGTGTCAGCGGGCTGCAGCCAGACCTCGAACACGCCTCCGCCCAATAAGGCAGCACAGCTACGGCCAGCCAGGTAGCCACTCTCCAGGTTAGTTTGCCTCCACTGCCAAAACAAATATGCACGCATAATGTCTACAGTTTACGGTATTTTTAATACCCCATTCCACGTTATCGCAGGCACTCAGTGGCAGATGGGTGTGCGTGCCTGCACACGGTAAAGGCGGCGGGGCGCTTTGTTTTCAGCCGCGAAGCTGTCATCCGGCGAGCAGCCGCAGCCGACTGCGCAGCCAGAGCCGAAGAGCCCAGCCGAAAAAAAAAATACTGTCAGCCAGCCGCTTGTCAGCGCCCCAACTCCACGTCCCGGACCGCTACCTGTCCCTGGCCGTTACGTGACTCTGCGGCCCGTCGCTCCGGCTGACGGTGCCTAGTCCACCGGCTCGAAGCGACAGCTAACTCCGGACATTTAACTAACGGTGTTGAGGCAAGAAAAGACGAGTCGGTTTCGCTTCCACCATTGGCAGCAAAGCCTCAGAGCAAACGGGCAGTGCACTAACCCAGCGGCTGCATTAACCCGACAAATGCGTTAACCCCACTCGGAGGAGGTTTTTGCTATTAAAGGGGAAAAAAACAAGCAGCCAGTTAACAAGCTACGCTTAGTTGCTGCAGACCGGAGTCGGAATGTTTCCCATCATAACAGGAAGCGTGAAACCTCCTGCCTGACAGACAGCCGCGCTGGTTGCTTAAAACAAATAAAAGCTGTCAGATTTTAAACAAACCAGTAAACAACCCCGCAATCAAACCCACAAGGAAAAAAGCCATGGTCCTTACCTGCTTCCCCCTGTAAAACAATCTCTGCTTCTCCGGGCTGACACGGAATATCTCCTGGATCTTCAGCCTCAGACTCTCGATTTTAGTCAATCTGGAAAGATCGTCCACGGTGCGCGTCTCCTTCCCGTCTATGGTCCGAACCTGGATCCACATCGTGCCCCTCGACGGCCGTGAACAGGCGAGCACTTCGGCGGTCGCAGGGGGTGTGTGTGTGTGTGTGTGTGTGTGTAAGGGGCGGGGGGGAGGGAAAGGGAGGCTGAAGGAAGGAGGGCTCAGATGGCCGTGCGCGGCCGCCGCTGCGCAGCAGCCGATGTGTTTACCGGAGGCGTTCCCACGTGAGCGCGGCGGCGGCGCCAAGCAAGTCTCGCGAAATGTAACCCAGCGCGGACGCGCCTTTAAAGACACAGGGCGCCTTTTCCGCGGCGTTCAGCGTCATCAGCGGCGGCCGCGGGACCCTCCCCCATGCTGCTCTTAACAGACGGTCTTGTGGCGAAGACCTCTCGCAGTAGCAGAACACCTGCACAGTTCACCTTCTCCAGCCGTCCCGGTTACCACCACCACCATCGGGGCTGCCAACTTTGGTCAGCTGGCTGCAGTGAGATTTTCAGTCACACACACATACACACGCACTTACATGTAACAAATTTATTACTTTGCAAATGTAAATAGTCTGTATGGTTTGAAAACTACCCCAACGCTTTTGTGTAGCTAATTTTAGGTTTATAATTCAATAATATATACTAAGATTTCTTTCGTGAGCGTGAGAGTCTAAAAGTGAGTATAACAACGTCAGATGCATTAGAGTTGGCAACCTTGCACCATGTGACTCTTGTGTAGAATGTGGATTATTGTCTGTTAAGAGCGATTCGCATAATTATTTGCAGAGTGCATATATTTACATATTAAGGACATGACGTTATTTGGCTTTTAATGATTAATTTAAGGCTTCGATCTCTACATATGAATCTAATTGTCCAAGTCAGCTAAATACCTAGAATGGAAAAAGGTGTGTCCTTTCTTTTATATAAGGTTGATCATTCGTTCCTATTAATCACAAGTACAGATATAAAGCTCCACCCAGTAAGTGCGGGATGTCACCTTTTCGCTTTCACTAATGATAGTGGTGAGTGTGACTTTAGGTATGACTACCTAAATATTGTCTCATCTGACACGTACAACTACCAGGAAATTTAAGTAATAAATAACTTGGATATCGAATGATCTTGGTTGAAGTAGTTGAATTTCAATGTTTATAGCGCGTCAGAGTGTTCTTATTTGGGGAATAAACGCTGTGGGCATGTTATTGACTAGACAGGACTATTGGAAGTGTGAAAATCCTAAAACAGCAGTTTATCTACACAAAGGAATTGTAAAGGAGTCATTTGTTTTGGTTTATTACATATGAGCAATAGCTTTCTGTTTATATACTAATAGAATTTGAGAAATGTTGTTTTAACTGGATATTAGAGATATGAAATTACAGTATGCATTGTTTTATAATTAATACATCACTTGGTTGCACCCCCAAGCAGTGACGACTAGCATTTTCTACTTTCGGGGGTAATTGCGGCATTACACCGCTGACAGTGTTTTATGTGTTTTGGTGAGTGAAGAAGCACCGCATCCAGCTGGCAGAATGTGGAATTGCAGTCGTCTGCGAGGTGAAAGTACGCTTTCACGCTCACTTCAAAATTCTTGCATTACGAAGGTGCAGCGTTTTTAACAAATGTGAAGGGAAGAAAACTATAAGCAATATACAACGAGCAAAAAAATAAAACATGTAATAAACCATTTATTTTACAATGAGTACCACTGCATTATATGTAGAAAAGTTTTGTCGTGCGTATATGAGAAGTGTGTATGAATTCAACCAAACACCACAATATATAACGTATAACATGGAATTATTTGATTAAGACAGTATATAATTCGTTTCCTGTAAGGGGAGTCAGTAGCAGAATTGATAATAAACTGGTGATTGTGCCCTAAAACAGCAAGGTACTTCACTTGAATCAATTAACTAAACCACCTTCAGAATCCGGGTTTGGTTCCTGGCTCTGATCTCGCTTGTGTGTGGAGTTTGGCGGTATCCATGTTCCCCCAGTGTTTCACGTTCCTTCCCACTAATCTGGGATTCCCATCACATTGAAAGGTAGTTATGTGAGGTGAAAGGTGGTGTGTCTCAATCCGGTCCTCGGGGACCTACAGACAGTCCACATTTCCGGGAGCTGGGAGGGAGTCAAATTGTGGACTGTCTGGCAGGGAGCCCGGAGGGAGCAAAAACGTGGACTGGCTGTGGTCCCTGAGGACCGGATTAGGAAACAGTGCATTCGTGTATTTATGCTGGGATATAACCTGCAGGAGAATCACCTCCTATCCACAGCCTTCTCTGCTGTTCTGCTCAGTATGTAAACCAATTACAGAAGTTGCAATGGACAAAAAAATGATAATTATCTTGACCTATTCAAAAACCTCTTATCCAAAACCTCTTATCCTCGAGCCTACGAAAGATGACATGGGGCACATGGCAGGGTGCTCCCTGTGCAGCATGATGAAAAGATTATTATTACTATTTATATATATGCTTATGCAATTTACCTACAGTCATTGACCAGTTGCAGTTTAATGCTTATAATAGATCTAAGTGGTGTTTGTATAGTTCAATATCTATTTTGCATATTCTAAGGCATAAATAAAAATATCTACAAAGGTCATTATATATAACTTTTATATCTCTGACGACATGTAAATAGACAAAGCAGTCTGTGTTTAACAACTTTTGTCAATTGTTTAATTCCGAGTTCATCAGTATTTATTTCACCTATTGACTACATTTATTTACAAAGGAGCATCTAAAAGCCTTACAGTTAAACAATACGATGACCAAAAGTGCATTTTTCTACAGGTTAACTGCAAATAATTTAAATGATTTGCTCACAATACAGAAGAATCAAATAGCACAGTGTATAGTATTGCACTGAGAGTACCTCTTGAATTTGGATACAGTGTGTTTAGTGAGGTATAAAATTTTAACTGTACACAATAAAATGGATTAGACTCCTGTGCAACTCAGAGAATTCAAATCACATCTCTGCTGCCTCTTACCAATAAAATGAGACAGGAGATAGATTAAAAAGTTACAGAGAAAACAAAACCAGGACAAAAACAGTCCGCAATATCCTAAAACCAGAGATACACCTGTAGTTCCCCTGTAGCAGTGTTGGATTAAACATCCAATGCTGTGAAGTTCACACTTTCAAATGTGGAAATACTGACGTTTATAAAGACCCTCAACAAGAGTGTGGTTGCCATTTAGATTACAAAAGTTAAAGGTAAACGCAGTGTGTCAAGGGATTCATTAAATCGTGTCAGCTACTACATGTGTGCATTAGAAACAATATCATAGCATGATTCACGTAATGTCACGAGGAAGTGTTTGGTGATTCATTATTATTACTGCATGTGGTGTTTCCAAACCAGACATTTTCCATTATGGAAAGACCATACATTTAACGACAGTCATTTTGGTCCTGTTGAGGTTGATAAGTCTATCGAACAGAAACAAAAGAAGGTGTTATAAAAATATGATTTTGTGCAAAGTAAGATCACGTATAAAGAAGACAAATGGAAGATGCACGTTGTCCGCATTTATACCTCTCACTTTCTGGCCAAAACACAGCTACATTTTTTATATGTAAACAAGACAATAGCCCCATTCAGTACCCTCCCCCGCAAAGCAGCAGCAAGCAGAATCACACTTCTCATATCATACGTAACAGATGTAGATCCTATTTTACTTCAATTAAACGTGAAAAACTGTCAAGGGATGCTTGAAAGCCTTTCCTGGCTGCCTGTCGCCTGCGGGTTAATGTAGGGTAATGCCTTGTGGGAGACCTCTTATTGGTGCCTATAAAACAGGGACATAAATAAAACTGCTTTGTTCCGGTTCAACACAGAAGTAATGTTGCAGTGAAACTTCCCAGATGTACTTTGTGGACACAGCATTTTTCAGAAAGCCCATCTTAATATTAAAACTTGAAGGCACTTTTTGTGGTAACACATGTGTGACATGTAGAATCTGACTGTTTGGTTCACTTAGCCAGCATAACACATGTCAGATGACAGAATGAAGGCATATCACAGCCTCTGGGTGTAGAGCTAATAGCCAGCTAAGTGTGCAGAATCGATTTGGGGGTGGCCATTTTGTGATCAATTACACTGAACATTAACACTGGCACAGAGGCCTTCACCTCACTGCCGTATATCATGTCCTCAGGAAACGGTCTGAGTTTGCACCCATGGATATTTTTAAAGCAGCAGAAGAGGAATGAGAGGGTCAATATGTTAATCAACAATCTCACATCACACACAGAAAAAAAATCCTGAACACGATTAAATAAAACGACGTAGGAAAGAAGGGATTAAAATCACATCGGCCTAGGGTCCTACAAGACCTCTCCTGGTCCTTCACCTGCCTGGTGTAAAAGCGTCAGGAAAGGCTACATGTATTTGCCTCTTCTTCCAGGGGCAGCACTGCCTGCTGCTGCTCAGAAGAGTCCTCCATGGCTGCAGGGGGCGCTGCAGGGGCTGTACTCAGGAGAGCTACTGGCCCGAGGCTGTCTTCTGTCCTGGAGTCTGGCAGCTCCACGGGATTGGAGGGGCTGGAGGACAGTGGAGCTTCTGCTCTGGCCGGCTCCTCCATCACATGCACTTTTTGTAGTTGATCCCAGGTATGGTTGAGGAGAGGCTTGTATCCAAGACTAAGCGCAATGAAGGAGATAATAGAGGGTTTGAACACTGGAATATAATCCAACAGGATCCTCCTTCAACAGAACGAGAATAGCCCAAAAGTCATGTTCTGATTTTTAAGTTTTGTTTAATTTCTATCTAAGCATAGCCAAGGAATCCATGCTATTAGAATCTTCTGGTCACAGCTGACAAATGAGTCAAATGAAATCTATGTTTACGGAGAACATGCTTAAAGGGGCAATTCACCCCAAAACTGAAAAAGGTGTTTTAGAAGCATTAGTTCTTTCTTTCTCTTTCTTTTTTTTTCTTTCTCTCTTTCAGCGCGCTTGTGCTCATATCTTCCGGCGCTTTATCACCACAGAAAGGATGCCATTCACTCCCATTATATTCGACAAAAGCCTGACATTTCTACAGCCGATATCGCCAAAACTAGGCAACTCCCAGCAGAACAACCTAGAAGGTTGGATAGCACTGTAGCCTCCCTACAACGTATCTCTTAGTCAGTTTGGGGGTGAACCGCCCCTTTAAACCCACCAATCAGATGAAGCCCAGGCATCCACCGCCTGCAAGCTACTGCGGATCCCCTGAACTCTCTCAGCGGAGACACTGTCCAGGGAGCTAAGCGCCTGCTTGATGACTGCTGCTTCCTGGAGGACGAGCCCAATGACTATACACCATTCGAAGCACCCCGCCTCCATGAAAACGTGCAGCAGGTACCTGACAGACAAATACAGACACACAGATGGGTGCACACACCTACAGTCACATGACCTTGGAATACCCGTCACACACCTGAAAATCGCTGACTTCATACCTGCTGCTGGGTTTCCATGCCACCTTTCTGGGATGGCATCAGTGAGTGCTTCATCCACTAACCTGAGCTGCAGCTGAGACCTGAGTGGGCCCCTGCTGGCCAGGTCCTTGGAGATGTCCTCCAGCTGCCCATGCATCAGGCCGGCGGTGGAGGCGAAATCCTCATCGGCCGAGGCCCAGTCCCCATCCCCCACAGAGCTGACCTCGGTGAGGTCCGTGGCTGAGCCAATGCTGCCCTCATCCCCTTGGTGACAGAAAGGAATGTGGCGCATCCCATTAAACGGCAGGCAGAGCATAAATGGACCCATAAGTCTGGTTCTGGTATGAATAAGGTCTTATTCTGGAATCACAAACTTTTGTGTGGAAACGCAGAGAGGAAAGCATCCTGTAGATGCAGCTCTGCCCCAAGGCTGTCCTGGCTGATGTAATTGCTATGGCCAACAGCAGGGGGCACTGTGTCCACCTGGATATTCCGGAGACTGTTCTCTGACTCGGACTTCTGCAGCTGTCTGCTTTGCCCTAATAACGACAGACAAAACACACCTTAAAAACATGGCTACCTCACACATGCACATACACTCTCGGGATTTAAGTCCTAAACTCTTCGGTGAGACTGGGCCCTCTGGTAATGAGATGCTGGTTCATCTCTTTTCTGGGTTTAACAGATTAAGCACAGAGAAGCCATTAGGTGGCACTGTGAGTAAAAATATCAATTGCAGTCCATCAATATCAACAAAAGGTTTCACATAAGGAAACAAATTAAATACACGCTGGCACAAGTACAGAATCTAACACTGCCATCACTCACGATGACCGCGCCAACTTGGTGAGGTCCTACCAAGAGTAATCTCCCATATTCACCAGACATTAAAAAACTGTGTGTTTTGTCATCTTACCCATGCAGTAGCTATTGTTCAGGACGGAGGCCCGGACAGAGCAGTCAACGCTGATGGGAAAAGGCCAGAGAAAGTCCTGATGCAGCCTCTTGATGGCCCGTACGAAGTTATCTAAGCGGGCCGCCCGACTTCGCTCCCTGCACAGCCAGCCAATCAGCTCGAAACCCAAATGAGCGGAGAAACAGCCCAGGTCCTTCAAGCGCACATCCTCTAGGAGGCGCCGTGCATGCCGCTCCAGGATCATGGTGATGAACACGCTCTCCGTGCTCCCACAGTCTTTGCTGCGTCTGCGTGCCGAAGGGAAAACAGTGAAGCGGGGAAGCTTCTGTTCGCCTGGAGCCGTGTCACAGCTTCCCAGACACGACGGAGCATTGACGAGTGTTAATCACTGTGCCTGGGGAGCCCTTGTTCCCGCACTGGGCTTTCTGTCGGTGCTTTAATACCCAGCGATGGCCGCTCTGTACTGCGGCATGGACAACGTACCTGTCGGAAGGGATTCTGGAAGTTTTCTGTGGAGTGATCGCTCTTTGGGGGACACTGTCAGCCGAATGAGACACATTACTGTGTCGCCGCCGGAAATACTCCACACCCCCCGTCAGGCCGGCTTCCTGTTCACAATCGAAATGTTTCATATTTTTATAGACACTATTTTCTAGTATATATGGTGGCCTTCTTCAGAAAAAAAAAAACAAAAAATGATCTTCGTCTCCCCCAGCACTGACATTTCCACAGGTTTATTTGTTCATCTCTCTACAAAAAGTTTCTATCAATATAAGCAGATTTCACAGTGAAAATTGTTTACAAAAATGTACAATATTGATCAGTATTTGATTCAGTGACTGAAATCCAGACTGCAGTTAAAATGTTTGGAGGCCCGATTATTCTTAAATAATACTACTGATTTAATGAAACAGCTCTGGTTATATGCCCTTTATACAACACAGACCCTCTTGGGGTTTAACCCAACAAACCTTTGGTCTTAATCATTATACTTCCTGTCTTGCAAGAACTAGAGTCTACTAGGCTTTAATACATTCAGCTCTCTAAATGGGTGTGTCCTTATAAAATTCATCGAGTGCATGAGTGTACCTGAGTGGCTGGTGTGGGGGGCGGCGCCTGTAACTCCCCTGAGCCAATCGCTTTCAGGAATCTAATCATCTGACGGCACAGATCCCACTTGCCTTGCTCCAGAGCAGTACTGAACAGCAGGGTAGCGTGCTTGCGGCTAATTTCCGGCACTTCCATGTTCTGGAAAAGGAGACAGACAAATATGCTAAAAATCAGCGAAATATTCACAATAAGCTAGCAAAACATATAAATGGAAAATGTAATTGTTGAATAAGCACAGCTACACCGCAGAAACGGAGGAAATGAATGAACCAGTAAATCCTACAGATGATAAAAACCCACTTGGAGGATGACGAGATAGGAGGCAGCCGTGTCCAGGTCTTTGGCCATCAGACACTCCTCAAACAAGTCCTTAGGGTTGCCGACAGCAGCAAACAGGTAATTCCAGAGGGCAAACTCAGTCTTGCGTGCGCAGTGCGCAATGGTCTGGAGGAACAGGGGAAACTCGGTAATGAACTTGGCCACGGTGGGCAACAGCGGGTCAGGGATGGGCTCCCGGGAGGTGGCCTCCTCTTCCAGGACCACGTGCACCATCAGCTCCAGTACATGGGAGAAGTATGGAAGCCCAGCACAAGACTGGGCCAGCAGCACGGCCTGCTCTCCAAGATTCCGCACAAGCAGCTGCTGTAGGATGTGGTGGAGGTAGATCTGGGAAGTGCGCTCCACAGTGCAGAAGGGGAAGATGACCTCCAAGGAATCCGGGGGCAACCCTTGGCCGTCATACAGCACCACTTCACTGGAAGCCCCCAAGACCAGTGCATCTTCAAAGAGCACAGCTAGAGGGAAGATGCTGATGTGGAATGGCAGCATGATGCGCCGGGACAGGAAGGAGTGGGCCTTGCGACTGTCACGCGGAAAGAGCGGAAGCCAGACCTTCATGCCTGCCGCGCCACAGGAAATCCAAAGAGCTTCCAGGAGGTGGCGCTGCTGCTTGTTGCTGCGACCGGCTGTCCACACATTCTCTACGCACTGTGCCAGCACCATGGGGGGGCAAAATGGGAACTGGGGACAATGTAAGAGATGATAATAAATAAATATTCTCCTTGGTAACTGGTAAAGAATTTGGGCTCCTTACTCACCAACTTCTTCTGATCAGGCATGGTGTCCTTTTCTTGCACCTGAGATCTGGAGTCATCCCTTTGCAGCATGATAAGCTGTCCGGCCATGTTGAGCAGCACACTCTCTGCCAGGCAGACCTGAAAACGGAGGGAGAGGCAGAGACCGGGACCAGAGATGAGATGCCTGAGGTACTGAGGTCTCTGCTACAGAATTATGCTTTCATTAGAGAATACAGCATGGATTACATACAGTAAGGGAGCTGACCACAACAAGGTCTGCAGTTATACGAAAATCATCAATAACCAAGTTGAAATCAATCATTTTCTTGTAACTGCGGACCATGAAGTGGTTTATCGCATTTATTCCAAGACTAAAAAACATAAAAATGAAAACAAAATAAACTAGTCACAGCTTTTCCAAAGAAAATTATTTCAATTAGCATTTAATAATGTTCCAATGTGCTCTGGTCAGGCTACTCACTGGAAGTGGCAACCAGAGAAACGAAAATAAAAGAGTCAACAGACCAGTGCTTGGGTTTGGAAACCAAGGGAAACTGTGCTGATAAGAGTGACGGCTAATTTATGAGTAAAAAGTCCCACGGGTTTTTATATTACCATGTTTCATAAAACATTAAAACACATTAATATATAACTGTTATTAGGCTGCCAGAACTACCTGTATGGTTACATGAAAATAATCAAAAGCCATGTGACATCTCTGGACCAATAAGGGAATAGTATTTACCATGGTATGAATTTTGATAATAAACCACTGATAATATGATAAAACACTAGTGGTGTATTATCACATATTATCATATGATAATATATGATAAAATATGATAATAAACCAGTAGTGTTTGAAAACATGTTCAAGGAGACTTTGTTGTCAAAACAAGTCATCACTGAGCATTTGAAACACTTTTAACATGAATGACTTTTCACTGGTATGATTGATGTACTATCTTTAATAGTGCACCTTGAAATGCAGGAAAAACATTCAGCTGATTTTGATCTTGTGGTTCATTTCTAGAATACTCATTTGTATCCGTGACAAACATTCTGACTATGATTCATCATCGTGATTCATTTGTAGCCATTAAATATTAACCTTCCGCAAGAGCAAAATCATGGACTGACTGTGGGTCCCCGAGGACTGGACTGAAAAACACTGCACTAGACAAACAAATGTACTTAAATAGTCATTTACAAAACGGACAAGAAAGTAAATGCAAAAGTAGAAGAAATATGGTTGTCATTTCCTGTC
The DNA here is from genome assembly GCA_026779585.1 of Mormyrus proboscirostris. Classification (NCBI taxonomy): domain Eukaryota; kingdom Metazoa; phylum Chordata; class Actinopteri; order Osteoglossiformes; family Mormyridae; genus Mormyrus; species Mormyrus proboscirostris. The sequence continues at coordinate 32,180,755 of JAODKF010000046.1, forward strand.
CTGAGTCTAACCTGGTGGGGTTTCATGGTGCTCCCTGTCGTAGTGCAAATTGAAGTGAGCATGATAGACACCACTATAGCTGGCTGAGGGATGTAGCGGGATAAGGACACCACCTGCAGGAGCTCCACACTGACTGAGGGCCTCACCCTGGAAAGGGAGAGGGAAGGAGACCATCCATGCATCCATGAAGCCACAGAATCAAGTGCAATTGCAGTCCACTGATCACACCTTGTGCGAACCATGCCCAGCGCAGGTCCGACAGCGTACGGAGGGAGCAGTGCACAGGCAGACGTTTATGCTCAGTACTACAGACGCCCACCTATCCTGCCTAACGCTGATGCTGTAGAGATTGATGAAGCAGTCTGCCCGGAAGCGCAGGACCGTGCTGTGGGACACGTGCAACAGCAGTGTCTCCGAGTGCAACTTGATGGCGCTGGCGTGAGCGTTGTCCAGGTTAGACTTCTGAGGGTAGAACCTGAGCTTGAGAGAGAAAGGAGATCGGAAGGGCCATTTCACATTTGGCTGCAACCTTCAGTCCACCGCCAGGGAAATTCCACTGAAATTCAGAAATGTCAGTTTCACATGAGGTCCCATATTTGGAAATTGTGCAACCAGTAAAATGACATTTGTCATGGTTCCTTTCCCGGATGGTAAGTCACAGTTAGCACTGCGCCACCTGCTGGACATCACTTTTCCAAAGAGACAAGAATTTATGGAAGTGAAACTCCAACAGAATTTGATAACACAGGTAACATTCTATGTGTTTGCGCTATGCTACAGTATATAAAAAGAGACAAGTTCCCTATTCATGGTACATGGAATTTATGGATAAGAAAATTATCAAACTATAATGACTAAACATCATTATACTGTGGAATTTAACTTTTTAATTCCTGATTACAAATAACAGCTCCCTTTGCTGCTGCTCTGCATGGATCATTTTACCTCTTCTCGTTGCTCAGCTAAATTGAAGCAGGTAATGACAATGTGCTCGTTCCACCATGAAAGTCCTGCAGTGACCACCATGGCTAGTTCCTGGAGAACAAGAAGGGCAAATCTTATTTTAAATGCAAAACAATTTCACAGTGGAGTTGTAAATGAAATTGACAGTGACACAGAGTCCCCCCGTACATAAGCAATATCCAAGAGGACTAGCTCACAAACCTGGGCTACGTTCCCAAACAGTTTCCACTTCTTAGTGACCAAAGAGTAGTGTGCAAGACCATGTCTCCCCGCTACAGCCACCTGCTGGCCACTTGGATCTATGGCTGTAAACTGCAACAACATTAATGCAATTTTCATCAAAGGGGAAAATTAATTCCATCCATCCATCCATCCATTGACTTCCGCTTATCCGAGGTCGGGTCGCGGGGGCAGCAGTCTCAGCAGGGAAACC
>JAODKF010000046.1:32182250-32200911 GCA_026779585.1 Mormyrus proboscirostris
CCCACATGCCTTGTTCGGGCTGTGCCCGACCAGGCCCCATGGGTGCAGGCCTGGCCACCAGGCGCTCACCATCGAGCCCCACCCCCAGGGGAAAATTAATTGATATACTTATATCATTTATTTTCATGGAAAACTTTTTATGTAAATAACATATCTTACTCTTGCCTGTTTAATATGAAATACTCTGGACACCATTATATTACAAATCAGTTTGTTTCCTGCAATATGAAAGCTGTGTAAAGAGTATTGCTTTTCTGCAAAGTCAGCTAGTGGCCCTTAGCCAAACAATTGTAATATTTTTATAATATTGGGTTTTGGATAACCATCTGTTCCCAAGAACACTGCAACCTTCTATTGATATTGCATAACCCACAATCATGCAAATCTGTAATACTTAACTATGTATTAGACAAATGGGACAGAAACACACCACTGGTTAACCAATCTGGACAGTAGAATGAATTAAAACATGCAACTGGATCACTCTGAGGGATGTCTTAAATCACTACACCAATTTTCACCAACTTTCATGAATCTTTCACACATGCTGAATACTCACTCTTATTGGCCAGTTGGCCTCTATGTATGTGCTGTGAATCTAGAGGAAAGAGCAATCTGGTTAATTATAGAGGGATGCATTTGTCACTTTTAGACAATTGAGTTTTTGTAGTTCTAGGTAATAGCACTCATGTTCCTGTTAAAAAATATGAGATGCATGAACCTGCTATTCTTTAAAGCTGAGTCTAACCACAGAGACTGTTGGGGTTCATTAATACATGATTTTTAAGGCATACATGTACCTCCAGCCATGCATATGTGTGCTGCACGCCAAGCACTGGGCATGCCATTGGCTCTCCTCACCTGCACGCCAAGCATGCCATTGGCTCTCCTCACCTGCACGCCAAGCACTGGGCATGCCATTGGCTCTCCTCACCTGCACGCCAAGCACTGGGCATGCCATTGGCTCTTCTCACCTGCACGCCAAGCACTGGGCATGCTATTGGCTCTCCTCACCTGCACGCCATGCACTGGGCATGCCATTGACTCTCCTCACCTGCACACCATGCACTGGGCATGCCATTGGCTCTCCTCACCTGCACGACATGCCAGTGTCTGTAGCTCAGCACAGTTCCTGATCCCTGAGAGGTTGTAGTGGAGGACAGGCCTTCAGCACAGAAGCCACTGCTGCCCTGTCTCTGGGGGTCTGTATATGGGTGAGTCTGGGCCAGGTCTCTGGGCATCAGGTACAGCCTGTCCTGCCCCAGCAGGACCACCTGCCCCAGGTCGTTCTGAAGGTGGGCATAGAAAAAGGCAGGGAGACGTGTCACATGGCACCATCCTCTATATCACTGTTTCTCAATCCCGTCCTCAGGGAACCCCACACTGTCCACGTTTTTACATAAATGTGGACAGTCTAGCAGGCACCTGGGGGGGAGCAAAAACATGGACCGTCTCTGGGTCCCCGAGGACCGGGTTTGGAAACACTGCTCTACACACTGGGTGTGAATAAACAGCAGCCGTTTATCCGCCTCATTCCTCTCCTCACCGTGCACCCATTGGCTGTTGAGGCACTCCTGAGGAACTGGAACTGCAGTATCTCCAGCTGTCGAGGTCTGTCACACGCCCCTTGTTCACCGCCATTTCTGGCCAGCACCCACAGATGGTACCCCTCTGGCCCCCATGCCTAGATGAGGAACAGCCCACCTTACCCAGTCAGGGGGTGTGCAAGCCTAACAACCACACCTCAAACAGGGCACTGCGATTAAGCTCTGCATCAAGCCAAGTGAGATAAGACTGCAAACTGTGGCAGGGCAGATGTCATAGGTCACTACATAGAGCCACAAACTTTACTGTAAATATAATACATGACCAGTGAAAACACATCCGCAGTAGATGATGTGCAACTGAAAGTCAGCATCATCTACTGTGCAGACAGTGCTTTTGTGCTTAAAAACAGAAGTGCAGTGAACACAAAATTAGCTGCTACATAATACCATTTAAATCTAAAGAAAGCAATGAAACACAGGGAATCAGGAAGTGTCATACTGTAACTAAAAAAGCAAAAAAAAATAAAAAATATCTAGCAAGTTCTGCTCTGTCACACGTTACAGACGGGATGACAGCTTCAAATGACAACAAGGCCTTTAACTTTCACACTTTGTCAGTAGCCACTGCCACCAACAGGAAGAACAAAATGTCCAGTATCTTGGACGCACCATGGAGTTGATCTTCAAGGGCTCTTTCTTGGTGCCATCTAACCGGTACCTATGAACAAGAAGGATTAGTGGTGGCTGCAGTGTGATGCCCCGCTGGCTCATGTGGAATGTGTCTGTGTGAAAATCCACCTGTCCCAGATGCACAAGCTCTTTTCAGTGTTGAGTTCATCTGGGCTCCCAATGAACAGCCATGAGCGCAGTGGCTCAGTATGTAGTGCTGTTGTTCACACTTACAGGATCAGAGGTTCGAGTCCCACCCCCACTCAGTGACTGTGTGCAGTTTGTACATCTCCCTGTGTTGTAGGAGTTTCCTGAGAGTGTTCTGTAGTCATGATTTGTAATTAGGCCAAATGTTTTCCCTAATTCCTTATTGCGCAAGTGCTGGTATAGACTGAGATCCCATGTGGGGTTTACCCCCTTCCTCAATCCCCCTAAACCAATGTTTCACAATCAAGTCCTCAGGGACCCCAAATAGTTCACATTTTGCTCCCTCCCAGCTCCCAACACACCCACACCAGGTAGTTGGTAGTCTAGATTGGCTGCATGCTGGAAGGGAGCAAAAATGTGGACTGTCTGGGGTCCCAGAGGATTGGAAAATAGCAGAGGTCTTCAGATGACTAAAATGTGATTTGAGTGGAACTTTTTAACAAACAGCTGAACAGAACCATGCAACAATTTGCACCTCAGATGGCACCTCATTACACTGTAAATTCGTTTTACTGCAGCAGCACACGCATGGTAATTTCCGATTAATAGAGTCATGTGTCATTAGCGGTTTTATGACACAAACAACAGAAAATAACAAGGTGGCAAAAAACGGTGTGTTAATCACAAGCATGACAGATGGACCGGAGATACTGTCAAAGCAGTGCCAGGGAGCACAATGAACATCACTCACGCAAAGTCCTCGCTCAGTGTGCAGACAAGCTGGGCCCCAAACACACTCCACAGAGACAGGCCGCCACGCTCCCAAGTCACCATGACGACGCTGAAGTCAGGTGACCACCGTATCAGCTTCACCGGTCCAGTTTTATTCCAAACATCTGTCAAGAGTTAGGAGACATTAGCTACCTAATGAGAACCTAGTTGGTATTGGAAAGCCTTTATAACCTTTATAAAATGTCTGTAATCCATTAATTGTAACCAAAGCAAGCCCATTCGTGCAATCATCCAATACTGGGCTCAACATACAGGCTCGCATGTCTATATTTAACATTTCAAAACTATGCAATTTACCGCTACAAGAGAAAAGCTCATTGTGGTCACTCATAAAAGGATGTCTTTGAATGAGAGATGGAGGAACTACCTCAGATAACAAACAAAGCTGGGGGACGCGGCCCAGGCGGAAGAGGCCGTGGGATTTACCTGGGTAGCGTTTTGGTGTCAGTTCCAGTTTGTGAGACAGCCGCATCGAGCCTGTGGCACCATCTAAAGCGTACACCAAGACAGACCCGCTGAAAGCAAACAACGGATGCAATCAGGATTACACCCGTTGATGGCTGAAAGCAAATGCAACAGATACAACCACAGCCATTTCACTACAGAATCACTGAACACAAATTCAACAGATAAGATCAGAATTACATCCATTTCAGTACAAAAATCATTGCAAGTATGGCTGTACCGGTACACATATTCCTTGTGTTTTGTACAATATATAATTTTTGGGTCGGAATGCACATTAAATGAATAAATATATTTCTTGACATAGGTGGAACCTAAATTCACAAGTAGATGTTCAACTTGGAAACATTTCTGTGCCGCACACGAAGGATCTTTCGAAATGGGACGGCCTTGTGGCACCGCTGTCATGCATCTAGTCTTCAAATGCAGCCTTAGGAGGCTGCAGTCCCTGAAATGGGACACAGCTTGTGAGCTGGTTACACTCAGTCATAACTGGCTTTTCCTGCTTTGGGAACGTTTTGGTCTTCCTAAAAAATTATGCCAACAATGGAAAGAGTTGATAAGACCAATTAAATTTAAGTTTATTTTGCATATTAATTTTTACAATGTTCACATATTTTGTCCAGTCATGCTGGACACATTGCCTTTTAATAATTAATAATTGCAAAACTAATCTTGTTTTCCGTGCTGAACAGTAATTGTACCAAACCGTGAACCCAAAACTGAGGTTTGTACCGAATTTTGTGCGCCATTACACCCCTAAGTGAAAGCAAACACAACAAATAAGAACGGGATTACATCGACTTAATTACAAATCAGGCCTTTATTACTATATAATAAGTTGAAGGGACTAAAAAAAGGACAGCTTATTAAATGTATTCAAGGGTGGAAAGTGAAAAAACAATATCTAGTTAAAAATGTACAAGTTTAGTCTTTAAGTAAGAGTGAAGCTACAAGCTTGTACTGTAAGATACTTTGAGCTTCTCCTGTTCTTCACGCACACACACACACACCTGGCACAGCCGAACGCCATCAGCCGGTATTTGTCATTGACGGCCACGCACATCCCGTCCTTGACGTCAGCAGCCCAGACACCCTGAAGCTGCTGCAGAGGAACAGAGGGGTGAGTCGCACTGAAAACCCTCCATGCCTCTATGAGTCTCCAAAGGTTCGTCATGAACAAACGCGCCTTGGCTGGGGTATTTAAATGCCATCACGTGTGTGGGGTATGTGACATGCTACGATGATTAAGCAGATTTAACTTGCTGACATTCAGCTGTGGCCTTTTCAACCGTGACCAGCATTAAAAGTTTTAATCCATGGTGACATCGTTGCAAATTAAAAATATGTAAAAACATTTGACAGTAAACACCTGCCATTTGAAGGGACGGAAAGGGTGGGGCAGTGCTTACATTTGCTGCAAACCCCCCAGTGGTGGGGCTGATGAAGCCTAGCCGACCATCACCCAGAACCACGGCAACACCATCCAGCGATAAGCAGTGCTCCATGTCCCGAATGTGCAGACCATCCGGACCCGGCGAGGGGCCGTGTGCACCTGTCAGACACAGGGAAAGGGGTCGGTCACTCCTGAACGAGGGGGTCCAGGGGGCAGAGTCGTTTGGATTGAGGGAGCTACTCGCCTCTGGTCTAATGTCGCGGCTTGTTCACAAACCACACAATTATGTCATATTAGACATACAGTAGCAGCCAAATGCATTTGTTTCTATTATAGCTGTTTTATTCACCTCACAGTAAAAGGCCTCGAGGCACTGAAGTGGTATATATCAGATATTGCATTGACTAAGAGAAACGTTCAACATCTGAAAATTATACTCTTTAAAATATCCCGCCTTTTGCTTTGATGCTTTCACAGCATCGCAGACTTTTAGCATTCTTTTAACCAGCTTCCACATGTAGCCACCTGGAACGCTTCTCCGGCAGTCCTGAAGGATTTCCACATGGTCTGGGCACAGATTGGCTACCTTACTCATACTCTTCAGTCGAGCTCCTTCAATCCAGCTGAATAGGGTTTAAGTTGGGGGATTGTGGGGGCCAGGTCATCTGTCACAGCACTCCATCTCTTTGCTTATTCATAAGATAATACAGTACTTACGTAACCTTGAGGTTTGCTTAGGGTCCTTATTTTATTTAAGCACTTGCACCAACTCAGAAACAGGGTTAGGGATGACTGGAAACCCCCAGCCCCAGGGGTGTGAGGCAGAAAATGAGACAGCCAGTAATGATAAGGGACAGAAAGCCATGTTCAAGGCCGGGAATGTGGGAAGGGTTCCTGACGCACCCTGAGCGGGGCGCAGTTCCAAGGCGAAGGGCACGCTGCAGAGACTGATAGCCCTGCGGGTGCTGGATGCGGTGTGCCATCGCAGGACATGCAGGTACCCATCTGCCGTGCATGCCACCAGCTCCTCATGGACACACTGCAGGCTGAAACCCAACAGAGCTCTCATTCCTCATCCCTTTTCACATTTAACTCATCTGAAACAGAACAAGGGCATTTCTTCTGCTTGACCTATTAATGGGGGCCTCCAGATTCAATGGCTTCTTCTTCTGCAGGCTAAGGGTGGGGACACTCTGCTTTTCCTTCTGTCCAGCAGTGAGCACATGAAGACGCCATCTGGAAGAACCACGCTCACATTAAAGCTTTATGAAATGGGTATTCAAAGCCAGCAGTACTCCATCTCTTCAAACCAACCAAAAACTCTCTGTAACTATAGACCGGTGAATCCCATTCCAGTCCATTGGACCCACATCTGTCCATGTTTTCGCTCCCTCCCAGTTCCTTGTCAGACAGTCCACATCTTTGCCAAAACGTGGACTGTCTATGGTTCCCCGAGGACCGGATTGGGAAACACTATTCTAGGTGTCTTAAATATCCCACATTATGAGACAGTGGACTGAATGATGAAATACATTTAGTTTTATTTAGTTCCACGACAATAGTTCATCCTGTCTATGAAACCCGGACATCTAAACACCTCAAGCAGCTGATCAGAAAGCTGTAAACTTATAGAGAACACATAGCATACAAATTAACATTATATAGGACAGATAGCTTTCTCAGACATAAAACACAAGTTTGTCATTCAAAGGGTCATTAGAGCTAACAAAATGTTGGTCACAAAAAACCCAAGCGGAGGAAAACACACACGCAAAGGCTTACTTAGGATGCTGAGGCCCATGCAGGAATTTGTTCTCCTTGTCATTCACTATATCAAACATGAGAAGGTATCCATTGGCAGTCTAGATCGGAAAAAAAGGGGTTAGAAATTATTTATAGGCTTGGCTCATATAGAATCCTAGCACAGGCTTTCTGATGCAGTGAGGCGTTAAATCAAACTCATGGGGAAATACAATCCCATAGATCCCGCTTGCACCCCATTGGGCCAATGAGTTTCCGTTCCACCGTCACCCCACAGAGCAGAGTCAACCAGCAGGGAGTGAGCAGAGATAAAAACAGGCGGGCGAGGGCATGACGGCGTGGAAACTTTCCCCCGTCTGAAATTACAGCGGTGCCATAGCCTCAGAGGCGCCTGGTGTCTTCCACCTTGGCTACATGGATGACAAAAAGCAAGCGCAGCTTTAGGCCACGGCATCAGTCGACTTTCGTCACATAGCGGTAGAATGTCGGGAAAACGTGTGAAAGTCAGAGGGGGCTCCTGCAAGCAGTGCTGACCGCTACCGAAGGCGTGCAAAATGGAAACGCTAAACAACCGAAGCCAGAGCATAAACAGCCACTGCATTATCCAGAGGAAAATGCTAGAGTAAGGACATCCAGTAGCACTGCTTAATGTTGCCCTTAGCAACCTGCCTGAAACACAACCATGTTACATAAAGCATAGGCTCCCAATCATATCAGCCCATCACCTCCAAAATCATCAGCATCAGAGGCTCACAACCCCTATTTTGCCAACTGGAGGGGTCTCCCATGACCCCTGATATTAAGGACTGTACATGTGTTAAGATGGTTAAACTTCAAACTTCCAGGAAAGAATGCTCAGCCCCAGGATTTGCATAACGAAAGCTCTGTAAATGCTAAACCTGATCTTAACCAGCACTAAATGAGTCACGTAAACAGAAACAAGGATAATCTGCTTCTGGAGCGGCGTTCACTGACAGTGGATCTTATTTATAAACCGGAAAACAGACTTTTGATGAAATAACTTCGCAAACAGGGCAAAGCTTCAGACAGCTCTGGTTGTTCATTTCATTTGCGTATGCTTGTACTGAGGATGAGTGAAAACCCATAAAACAGGAAAGATATTTACACATTTGAATTGTAAGTGTCAGCAGTGAACTTTATTTAAGTTCCAGGAACCACCAATAGGAAGGCAAATCTAATGCAGAAATCCACTTTTCCTTCTGGTTCTGTAACAGAAAGATCACATTTATTAGATAAAAAGCCCTGTTATCAAGAACAAATTCTGTACCAAGAGCAATGTTTGGAGATCCACGTATAGAGCAATTATACAACTACACCTGGTTTAATCTCATTGAAAATAACTGGTCACCTATCACTTACATTCAGTCATTCCACCGTTCCGGTGACTCTCTGTCCTTTCCCAACTAAACTGTGGTGATGTTCCTTGGTTTGATAAGTGAATAAAATGATAAAAACAGGAGTGGGATTTCAGATTAATTCATTTTAAAACTCATCTTTAATACTTCGAGAGTGATGGAACATTTCAGTAAGTTTCAGTGAGTTTGAGTCAAGTTTTGATTAATTTTGGTTAACATGATTCGATTTTTGTTTTAATATTTAAGTCACAAAATCATTATAATCATTGTCATTTCCTGTTAAGAATCAAGAAACATCGAAATAGATGTTCTTCATAGTGGTGTGTTTAAGCAATATTTGTATTATTATCCTACAAAAACAAGGACAGAAACCAATACAGCGAACAAACGTATGGTGACTCTGTGATATGCAGTCAATTATAATCAAAGCCTCAGATATTCTAAACACAGACTCTGGGGGTTTGTTAAAACAAATGTTTAATAAATGCTGATTTATTTTTACAATGATAAAGAATTTCATCAAATTTAACAAAGAGTTTTGACTGTGAGTTTAACATTCCATCCCCTATGAAAATCTCACTATTACGCGACAGAAGGGATTTTTGAACAGCAGTGCTCAGGTCGCCTTTAATTCCTCCTATTTACCTCAAGGTGCTTTGCTGTAGTGCTGATATAACTTTAACCATAACCCTTCCAGGTGCACCATGGGAAATAACAGGGCGATTATGTGGGAGAGGCGTGTGCAGGAGGACTGGTTCTATTACGGGGCTGACCCTGGACAACCTGGAGCCGGCGACAGAAAGGAGGATGGAGATGAAGGTATCAGTCATCATGACTAACACTGCTTATCCATTTCACCGCGCCACACGCATGACCACCATCAGCAATCAACACATTCCATCACGACTTGCTCGGAATAGCTCCCGGGCTCCTATTTCCTGTCAGCCACAATACTGTCCAGTCCCGCCTCCCGAAGAGTCTATGCTCATTCCTGTTAGCTGTAACTAGACTGCTTTCTAGAGTCAGTCTGTGGCTCTATGGATTAAGCCACTGTGCCATTAGAAGGTTGCTGGGTCAAGTCTTGTGCTTGGAAGAATAATCACGCTACTCCAACGATCTGTTTTTATACTGTCTGTATTGTCATTGTACTCATGTTCTGTGTGACTTGGGATTTTTAAAGTATGTATGCATGCATGTATCTTTTGACAATGTGACAACACTGAAAGGGGTTCATCCAGAAAAGAGAGACACTGTGAAATATTCATTGTGATTGAGGAGGAACTTTCAGAGATTTCCGACAGGCTCATTTCACAGGTTACAGCAGCTCTATAATCACTAAGCAATTCTCAACAAGTCTTTTTGCACAGTCTTTAGCCATATCATGATGAAAGGTGGCCAGAGAGAGACGGAGACTACATCCCTTTGTCAAGACATTTACAGAAAACCCTACAGACCACCACGCAACTGACAGACACTATACCTGCTCCATTAAAGCCTGAATGCATACGTCCTGATTTCCATATCAATCCACCAGATTAACCTTCCACAGGCCAATACTTGCACTCTGCAAACCATGCTGCAAATCTGGGAAGTAGTAAATTGTACAGTCATTCAGTTCACCGTGTTGTGGTTTTTTACTGAAATGAGTAATGTCACTGAATAAAGTCACAAACATGTGATTTACCATAATCAAATGTTTTTTTTCAGAACACATAACACATATATACTGTATGTGGCTGGATAGCTGCTGTAGCTATACACACTGATGATGACAGAAATACACTGAATACAGATTCACTGCATGAAAGAGAATATTTGCTCTGACCTACACAACTAAAATAGCCTCTGTGCACATTTAGGGCAAATAACAAAAGGGAACAGAACTGTGTGTAATGCACAGAGCTAGAACAGAAACCCTAAGTCCTGTGCAATTAAACGTCAATTAGGAACATTGCTGATTTACTCTCTAAAGTGTCTATAGCTATTTATTGCCATGTATTCTATAAAATAAAAAAAGACCAAAGCATCAATGTGACACTGGAATTGTGGAGATAAACACTTCTTAAAAGTGATCTGTGAAAACAGAGTGACGATAAATAGCCTGGCAGCACATTTGTAAACCTGTAGAAACACTCGTCCGGCATAAATACCCAACTGAAAATACGTTTCAAAAAAGGCTTCCCATTAAAAGCGGCTGGTGGTTTCACTTCCCCTAATAAGTGGACGACTGCCTATTGTCAGCAAGCTGAGTCAGCAATACTAAGCCAATCGTACATGCAAAGATTATGCTCCTGTAACTACCCTGAGAGACTTTAGCACCCAGGACATATGGGGCCTTTGGTATACAGTATGAGGCGTGTTCATCTTCACAGGTCAACACGCAGAGATACTTGGCTTTAACAGCAAGCCCCTTACTAAACTTCGGCCATTTAGAGATTTGCATGACACAGAATACACAAATAACCTCTTGGGATTTCTGCTTTCGCATGTAGCAAAAATAACCCTCCCACCCATATTCTGACTGGAAATGTTACTTCACCAAAGAATTCTCACCGCCGAGCACAGCAGTGCAATACAATGACAGAATAGCACGTCTTTTACATTGCATAAGAACACACATATACTTCAAAATTAAGTACAGCAGACTTCAAGCATGACCCTGTTACCTACCCCTAAAGCAATCATGGTATCGTCTGTCTTCCATTCTGCCTGCTGATATGGTCCAAACTGGGCTGCTGACTCTGCAGGTTCACTGTAGCTCACAATTAGGGCACTGGGCTGCCGGCAGAGAGAAGACAAAGAAACATGATTGTTTGTTACTTAATTGACATCAAAACTTCAATTTACACAACAAGAGTGACACATAGTTGCATCATGAAACTCCATCAAGATGCAGACTTTCTGAAGATTTTTTTTTCTATCTATATAGCCATCCATATTCCAACCAACTTACTCTGTATAGTAATGTTTCCCAATCCAATCCCCGGAGACCCTTAGACAATCCACATTTTTGCTGCCAGGTGCATAAAGGGAGCAAAAACATGGACTGTCTGGCAGGGAGCTCAGAGGGAGCAAAAACTGGGATCAACAGTGGGTCTCAGAGGGCCGGACTGGGAAGCGCCGCTGTTTTAGGGTCATGTGGAGAAGAGCAGCTAGAGAATTTACCACGCAATGTAACACAATTGGGGGTCTTCTCCGGACAGGATGCCAGCCCATGGGGGGGCACACACTCACACACTATGGGTAATTTCCAGATGACCATTTGCCTAAGTGTATGTTTTTGGACTACAGAAAGAAACCAGAGTCCACAGAGGAATTCTCTGAGGCACTGGGAAAACATGCAAGCTCAACAGACACAGTAGCATCTGGGAATTACATCTTCTGGTATATACACATATGCTGCATAGACAGTAAATATGCTATATATCTACAGTGCTGTGTGATGCCATAACAACTGCACACTTGGGGGGGCTGGCAATTTATGTATCAGTTTTGAGAATAAAGGCTCACACATTTTAGAAACCTCAAGCACGCAGAAGTGCCATATAAAGCACCAACCCGCAGATCTGTTTACATCCATATTTCAAGCCACAGCTTGTACCTGTCCAGAGTGGTTATCTCGATCCCATTGAATTAAACAAAACTTCTTTCCTGTCAGCAATGGTACTTTCCAACATGACGTGATTAGTATACCGAATATCCGTATAAATATGTTACTGGATTGAGCTGGTTCTTAGTCGTATCTTATTGCACAGTTCGCTGAGAGTCAAGTTACAGGATCTGTAATATTTCTGTTATTACTAGTCGGCTCCCCATTACTAACCTATTAATAAGATGAACAGATAATGACCCGACTCGTAACACACAGAAACACCCATAGTTATAGTCATCATCAGGACGCGTATTTTATTCAATTCTGGTTCAAGCGGACAACACGGTGCAAATATCAAAATTGTTTTCATACATAATCATGATGAGCAAGGGTGCGTTGTAAAGATAAGGATTTCATCAAGTGTATGTTAAACAACAATATTCAGTTTAACAGTTATGGTGGTACATATATTGTTGGCCAACAGGATAGAAAAAAGCCATTAAACAAGCAAACCGAAGTTTGATTTCCCGACGTAGTTGTACGCGCATCTAGGTCAATTAAATAACATATTTTTGGTTAATATTATAGTGAAATATACTTTAGAACTATACTTAAGTTAAACAGTCAAGATGAGCGTGAATTGCTCTGCCTTTACACTAATTGCCGAGGTCTCCTAAACTGAAAAGGAAGTACATCTCATTTGAATTAGGAAAGGTAACACCGGCGTCGACTCCACTAATAATAGAAGTTATCGTGATGGATCGGAAAGCCGACATGCTACAGCAATGACCGATGGCGGCAAGGCGCCGCACTGATACCGTAAAGCCCGCCCGGTTCTGCGCAGGACCCCCCTCCCTCAGTGCTACCCCTAAGTGCACCCAATCCAAAGTGGCGTCCCGGTAAAACGCACCACTTACCCAACTAAACCAGATGTCGAGATGACTTTCTGACAGCACGGCAAAGTAAAACCTCTGGAAACTCGGCTGGATGCGAAACGATTCTTCCTCTCTTCTAAGAGGGCAAAGTAACTTTCGGGGCCAGCCGGTTAAAAAATACATAACGGTAGAGGACGGCGGCGGCAGCGCTCGCGGTTACCGGAGGGGCCAGGTGCCTCGGCTGGCTGCTTAACCACACGGCAGACGCGTGTTTCACCAGGAGCACCGTCTGTCAAGCAACGCGCCGGTAACGCGCGTCAGTCTGCTTACCGACCAGATATTCTCACCTCAAATTATGATGTGTGCTACCTTTTAAACTCCGGAGGACTGATAGGATTGATAAACTTTCTGAAACAATTTTTATCGGTTGTAATATTCTGCGTACGTTTCGTTACTTAGAATGTGTAATAATAAATTAAAGAAAGCGGGTGAACACAAAGGTAAAGGATTGGGTACCAGAGTACCTGGTGTCATTTTTCATATGGGGTTGTTTACAACAGGTAACCGGTAACTAGAGTGGAGAAAGACAGATATGTTTCTTATGGTGGGTTACCATGCATGTGAACGCTGAGTAAAAACAGGTACTGCTTCAAAATTAAAGTATCCCGAATGATACGTATTTAAAATGGGTTATCCGAGTTAATTGTGTCCCTCTGATTGCGCTGGCAAAGTCTGTCACTTGTTTGCGGCTAAAAATAAATTAAATTAAACTCTAATTTCCATTTGCAAATGTACGACTAAAGGGTACATTGGAATATTTGGAATACTCAAATCCCATTTGGTTTCCTGTGGGACATGCACACATATGTATAGTTGAGATGGAAGCTTGTGGGCTGTACACAAGGTCAGTCATATACATTTACATGCTTAGTTGACACTTTTGTCCAAAGCAATGTAAAGGTGAGGCTAGTGGAATATTGCAAACATGCGTGCTGACAAGGATACATAACTGCAGCTAGGCTGAGCTTCCAGTGAATATCCAGGTGCAAGTGCAAGCAGTATTAGAACGGAAGCTACAGAACAACTGCTAACAAAGTTAGTCTAATATGACTATTCAATAATGAGAAATGCAACGTAAGAACATCTGGGGAACATAAGGGGGCATCAGGCTAGTGAAGGATTCATGGAACAGATGTGTCGTGAAAGTGAAAAATGGGGTCTGATGACTGGATGTGGTCCGCCCATTCCACCAATGGGGCACCACGCAAAAGAATGATCTGGAGTGATACTTCTGACATGGTGGAAGGAGCTCCAAGCGGTGTTGGTTTGTTGACCAAAGTGGGCAAAATGGGAACCTTATGATGTAGATAGTTGCCTGTCTATTGATGGACCTGCAAGCCAGCACCAAGGACTTGAACTTCTTACGAGAACCAATAGGGAACCACTGAAGACAAACAAGGAAAGGTGGGACATGAGAACCTTTAAGATGAATAGACATCAGACACGTTGCTATGTTTTGAGTCATTTGCAGTGGTCTGACAGCACAAGATAGAAATCCTGTTAGAATTTTCTAGAATTTAGAATTTAGTGAGAATGCTAGTAGAGAGTTTCAATAGTCTAGTTGTGAGATAAGTAGTGCCTGGACTAGGAGCTGAACTGCATGGTCAAACAGAAAAAGCCTGATCTTGCTAATGCCCTTTTATGTGCTCAGCAAAGGACAGCTGGTTGTCTATCATTAGCCCGAGGTTCTTGGCAGACCCTGATGGAGAGAGTGTGGCTGCCCGGGTCAGTGCCCACCTGGCCCTGTCCCATGTGTCATTTCTCCATGTGTTTGGGAGTTCCCGCTGGCCATCCCCTTTGGTGTACCCTCAGTATGTTTCCCCACCCCTCCCCATGCTACTGCATTGCTGAATGGGTTGTGTGTGTGTGTAGCTCAGAGGCTAACACCCCTCCTGTCATGAGTTTGAGGCTGACCCAAGGCCTGCCTCACCTCTGTGTTGTATTTTGGTTTTATTTTATCCCCTGGTCTCAGTCTGGTTGTTATGTCTTGTTTATGGTTACCCTGCCTGTGCTTTGTCTGTGTTCTGCTTGACTTGTGTTCCTTGACCGCTCCTGGTATTAATAGCTGTCAGTGTTTGTTCCTGTTACCTAGTCTCTAATATCTGTTAATTGTAAGTTACCTCACCTGATCCTTGTTGCCCCATGCTCTTAATGATTGTTTTGGTTATCGCTCCCACCTACCCTGCATTGTGTCTTGTTATCAGTGTATTTAAGGGCCTGTTTTTGTTCCATTCCTTGGTGGTCCCGTGTGAATGTTTTCCTTTGTTTCTGTGTGTTCTGTAAATATAATTACTTTGTGTTTGTGGCTATGGTTGTTTCCCAAGTTATCTCCCAGTTTTGCTCTGTTCTCTAGTTGTGTTATCTTGTGATCACTTTTAGATTTTTTTAAATGAGTTTATTAACGCTTTCTGTTTGTTGTGAGCCGCTCCATGGATGGTCCCTCCCTCAGCCCCCAACCTCCAGCCCCCCTAAACACATGTCTGTACACACACACCCTTCAATATGATATTCCTGGAATACCAAAAAATATCAACTGAGCAGAACTGCAACCCTATCAAAACAACTACACAACAGAATAAGTTTCATTCTGCCAAAATTTGTTTGTTTACTCAAAAAGTTCAAAGTAAATTTGTTATAAAAATGGACAATGACAAAAATATCAAAGTCGTTGTGTAAGAATTAAAGGAAATAAGCTAAAAAAATGCAATAATACATTTCGGGGAGAAAAAAAAACACACAGGGACTTTTATGTACTTTTCTTGTTTCCCTGGTCTTTATGTAAAAGAACCAAACACATGTCTACATCAATCATTTGCTGATACAAAGTGTTGTGAGATTTCTAACCTGATCTATGAGTTCTTGGTGGATTTCGTGTTCCTCCATTGTCCTCTAATGATAATCTGAAAACTTTATGAACTTGTAAGCTTGGTGGCCCGTCTATCACAGATTATCACGACAGGACAATGGAGGAACAGCCATCCGTGTGGGTCTCGGGTATGGAGAACTGGCTGCTAATGGCTGCCACCTTCTCATGGAAGAAAGTGGCAAAATCACCAGCAAGCAGGGAGATTGATGAAGGGGGAGAACGAGGGATATGGCGGTCATTGAAACGGAGTGAATGTCTGTGGTGGCGGCAATCTTCCCTTGGTATTAGGCTGTCTTGGCATCGGACATGGAAGCAGAGAACTTTGTTGATCAGGTACCTCTGTAGCATCTCGTTGGATTTAGGAGCTTAATTACTTAAGGGTGAAGTGATGCAGTTTGTTAGAATAATTTTTGGCAAAACACGGTGTTGGGAACAGTGATATTAATACTATACAAATTCTTTTGAGATCATTAGCTTCTCCAGATGTAGGTAAGTTGTATTTGATACAGTATTTGTATGTTCAATAGAGTAGCAGAAATACACAACACAATAAACAACTAAAATGTATGATATATATATATTTATAATTGATAATATTTTAATGTGAAAAATAAACTATACTGTAATACAGAAATGCTACAAAGGGCAGCTTAAAATAATGTTAATGGTTAATATCCATTGTTTTTATACAAATATAAGGACCACAAAGTTGTGAAATTTGCTATACATTAGCCAAAGTTGCACTTCTACCTCAGGGATCATGCTAACTGCCATACAGTAGGTGTTGTGTCATTCCACATCTCCATGAAGGAAACCAGAACATTAGATTTGCACTCAGTGCCAGCATAAGAAAACCCTGCTGACACAGTTCTGAGAATCAAAGCCACAACTCAAGAGGTGTGAGGACGCAGTGTTATCCAGTGAGCCAATGTGCTCACTTAAACCATTCTCATGTTTTATCAGCGGGACACGTCAAGCAGACATGAACTGGTGCTCACATTAAAATCCTGAAAGTAGCTGCATGTCTCAGAGCCATAGAAAAGAATAGCACAAATTTACTAATATATCATTACAGGCTATTCAGATACTCTTGCAATATGCAAACACATGTTTGCGATATTGGTGACCCGTGACTTCTGGCACACATTCAGAAAAAACATTTATTGGAATTACATTAATGCTTATAATTGTTTATATATTCACACTGTTTATAAGTAGAAATAAAGTGCAAAACATGTCATTTCCATTGTCATGCTCATCACAACTAACCGAGTGTCTTCCATCCTTGCATTTTTGTGCCTGTGATTTCCTATTGATGAGGCTGATTGTCTTTATTTTTCTTAATTTGAAATTATTTAGCCCAATAGATATGCATACGTTCCATGTTATATTCCAGTTATGTCCAAAACCCACATTTTTTATATTCAAAAAGTCAATCCTGATCATGAAGCCTATCCTAATCAAGGGCGTAGGCTTGACTTCAACATGGGTAGAGACCAGATCAGCCCCAAACTCCCCTCCCCCTTTAACACAAACAGTACTCTCACAAATATTGACAGGGACATGTCCCTACAGTCCATTTCCAAATCTATGCCCTTGATCTTAGCAACACCACTTAGGAGGCAAGACAGAGGACATCTGGGATTTGATCCAGTTCATCACAGGACACACACACACACACACACACACACACACACACACACACAAGAGAACATTAGAAACACTAATTAGATACATACACAGAACCAGGGGTAGTACTAATGCTACCCTTTGAATCAGGATGTTGCTCCAGGAAGCCGCCCAAGTAACAATAAATAAGTGTGAATTCACTATGATCAAGAAGTAGCTTGTCCCGGAAAATCTGAAAAAACAAAGGCATAAATTCATACATCATTCGGACTACTTGCACCAGGTTCCAGAGTCTTGATTGGTCCTTCCTTACTTCACTATGCTGATTTGGGTCCTCGAAACTGTTCACAGATGTCTTGAACATAATTAGTTTTTATTATTTTGGCAGTGAAATGGTTATATATGACTTAAAAGTAATCAAACAAATGCATAAGAATGGAGACATGCTGCATCTTGTTAATCTTCCTATTAATCAAATCCTATGATATAGTTATCTTCTTATTGACTGGAAAACACCAAAATTTAGTTAAATACACAACACTGCTGAAAAGGGTTAAACGACATCTCCCTTGCGTGCAGTGCGTCACAAAGATCCTGTGTTGTGCCACTAAAGAAATATGGATCATCCTGACCAGGTGTGTCAGAGGGCATGGATACCCAAAAAGTTTTTCTAGGTATACCCCCGATCATAACATCATTAAACCATGTTTGACTATCAATGAATACAAGTCCAGTTTCAGTTTAGGAACTAGCGCATTCAGAACCATAAATATTCCTAAGAATGAATATTTCTATCCCATGATTCATTTCCTGTAAACTGTCTTTCAGTCAGCCTGATGGAATGTCCACACACACACCCAGATGAATTAATGATGCTTTACTCACGTTTTACAGTCTCTGTAATTCACCTTCTCTACTGCCTTTTTCAGTACTTTCCATGCGCCCTAGCCAAAATAACATTGCAGAATTGGAACATAAAGACATCCAAATATTTTAGCTCAAATAAAGGAATCTACTGGATCATATATTTCAGATAGACTATAATTATGATCATGTACATGGTTGGTGAAATGATCCTTCTCAAGTAATTGTATTACAATTTCATTTGAAGAATTATATACGCCCATATAAGTAACATATTACCTATTCAAACTGTATTTGTATTTTACCTGCATTGTTCAAAAAAGCCCTCCTCCTAACATAAATTTGCTTTCTGCCTGGTGAAGAAACACAATATGGTGCTCTCAGTCTTGCATGTATAATGAAACCGTATAAATACTTAAAGGATATATCATGTTTATGCATATTACTTGCTTATTCACTTTACCAGTAGTTCTCGATCCCGTTTCTGGTGCCTCCCAGAATATTTTCATTCCAACCCTACAGGTACCTTAGTCAGGCGCAGATGGTCCTTAAGTAAGGAATAATTGACGACGGGCCGTTGAATTATTAGAAAATAATGCACACCCGAGGTGGTGATGCGGCC
>JAODKF010000046.1:32215371-32230235 GCA_026779585.1 Mormyrus proboscirostris
GGATCACCCTGCGCCCCCTCCTTTAACCACAGATCACTCCATGTCTCTAACTACGGATTACTCTGCTTCTGTTTAATCACGGATGCATTGTAAGCCACTGGCTCATCTCTGACCCCCAAGCCCCCCCCGACCGGCCGGCCCAGCAGACCCGCTCACCAGCACTATAGCACACTCCCTTATACTTCACGATATTCTCGTGCTGAAGAGACTTCAAGATCTCGATCTCGCGCTCGAAGTCCCGCATGTGCTCCGCGGTGCTGCTCTGGAGCTTCTTCACGGCCACCACCTCCCCGGTGTTGTCCTGCAGGGGGTCGTATCTGCACATTTCCACGCTGCCGAAGTTTCCCTGAAGACGACAGAGCGGTGGCGACTAAGCTAATCATATGACATGATTGTGGAACCCTCAGAGACAGGGACACAAGCAGAAAGTAACAAAAGTAATCTCAACCACAATGTTTACTTTATGAACCTAGACAGAACATTACTTTCTTAATGTATGATGGACCAACAGATTAAAATTAGCGGATTACAGTAAAATGAACAGCATACATTTTTAGGACATCCTAAAGAAGAGATCTGAAATCTATGCAGGTCATAAAAAGCGTACAACTTAATAAACATATGCGCACACATATATATGTAACTGCCAGAGACGGCGAGGAGACCAGCTTTACTCTGATACCTTGCCCAGCTGCTGCAGGAAAATCAGGTGCCTCTCCTCAAACTGTGCTGGCTGTTGGCTCTCAAACGCACCAGTAAAACCAAAGCCACCAGCCCGGTTTGGAACCATGTCGCTCTCCGCCAGCAGCTCATAATCTGAAGGACGGGAGAAAAGTGAGCCGATAAATACATGCAATCCCAGAAAGGCGACATTTCTGAATGACCCACAGTGTGTGATTGTGTGAGTCTGCACTGCATTGGAATATAGGTCTCACAAAAGAAGTTTGACCTATTTTGAAGGACTATGAATCACGGGTGATTTATGCGCCTAAAAGTTCATTTTAATGGCCTACATTTCAAATCCTGCAATGTCATGCTGGAAAACACCTTTGCTGACAGGGAGGATTTTCAAAACAGGATGTGGATAATCCCTTCTTACAATAACAAGCTTTTTTAAATGTGGAAGTAAACAGATAGACTGACATCTCATCATCTCTCCTAAACGCACTCAGATTTCTGCTTTTGGAACCCCATGTGCTTTCAGGCCTGAAATGGGAATTACCATAGGTCCCCTGGTCTGAAATGAATTTGCAAAAGTGGGCCGATATTTAATATCTAGCACCACTGTAAATCGATACATCAGCGTCCTTTGGCTTAACCAGCAAGTTTCATACAACATTCATACTGTCCACTGAGACCATCTTACGTTAAAACACCCAAGTGTAAAAAAAAAAAAAAAAGTAAGGGAAGGATTACTTTTAAATTCTACTTTGGTTAGACTAAATAAATAATAATAAATAATAATAATAATAATAATAATAATACTTTATTGATTTCCGTGGGGTAATTCTCTTTACACCTCCCTCATCTTGCTCTTTGTAGAGTAAGCTGTATGAAGGGCAGCTACCTGTTGGGGCACCCAGGGAGCTGGAGGTTAAGGGTCTTGCTCACGGACCCACAGACGCGCTGAGGCCGAGTCTGAACTGGCGACCTTCTGATTACAGGCACACAGGCTTAGCCCACTGAGCCACACGCAACGAATCTCCACAGGGTAGGTGGTTGAAAAATGGATGGACAGGATTGAATAATGTGTGTTTTCTGCACGCCTGATGCGGCTGCATTTGGCACAGATAATGAGGAACGCTGTATATGCAAAGTGCTGCAATGGCGCTGACCGGGGGTGAAGAGGCAGTTGAGGTCTCGTATGACAGCCTGAAAGGAGGGCCGGAACAGGGGCTCGTAGTCCATACACCTGCTGATTAAACTGGCCAGCTCTGTCCACTTTGGGGCGGGAAGCTGATGCCGATCTTCGTAGAATAAGCTCTTCTGTAGCGAGACCGTGGGCACGGGTATGAGTCACGTGCAGAAAATTCCAATCTTAAAAGGAACAGTGTACCTCCTACTTTCCTTCCAACCACTCAAGGTTACAGGGTTCGGCAATTCATGCCAATTGTACACTGATACGAATTTGATCAACAATAGGAGGCAGTTAGAAATGAATGATTTTTTTTTTTTTAAATACCACAGAAAAACAATAGCAGACTTATAATCAAAAGGTCACTGAAAAACAGCCAAGGGGCAGCTAAAAAAAAAAATCCAGTACTGCATTCCTGCTCAGTGGCTCCATCTTGTGGCAGGCAGGTTCAACTGCCATTACTCACCTTGTAGCAGTCCAGTATGCTGAGGGGCTTCTCCCCACAGCTGCAGATCTCCCACAGCGTGGTGCCAAAACTCCACTTATCTGCAGCCAAGCTCAAGTTCTGGGGGTCCACAATACATTCTGGGGGTACCCATGGGATGCGCTCTAGCAAAACTGGGCAGGAAGAGACCACCTTCAAGCGGACAGAAGAGCTGGCGTGTGTGTAATCGTAGACACAACAGCCCAACGCACCTCAGTGTACCCTCACACTGCGCAGACAGGCCATAACATCCTGTTGCTACACTGGCAACAAGGCACTGGAGTAGGACTGTCACTCATTAATAAACAATGTCAAGGACAAAAACAAGAGCTTCGGTTTTCCAATAAGCAAAGCTCACTCTTCCCAGAATGATAAATTCGGCCCAGAAATTCCAGCTCATTCAGTGACATTGTGAATGAATGTTTACTTTGCTTTCTAGAAAAACAAGGAGTAGTTCCCCTCCTCTGTCACAAAGGAGATTAAGTCAAAGATGTCTTTTTCTTTGAAAGAGAACAAAGAAACACCGTAGAGATGCATACCGTCCCGGGGTAGCACGGTTAGGCTAATGCCCGGATCGCTCAGCTTGATGAATGGTGGGTTCCCATTCTTGCGGTCCTCCTCCCGGATGAGCAGGACATTCTTAGCACAGACGTTTCCATGAACTAAATTCTTCTCTTCCTGTGGGAGAGGACGATTCACAGAGAAAGTATGGGAATGCTGTATACACAGACCGGCAGAACGCTGCAGTCATTTTAACTGATATAGGAAGTGATTAATTCCATAGAAATCATAATATTGACAAATATTGAGGCTGAAGAGTCTGATTTTAAACTTGGACTATTTTTAAAAAGTAAATAGGCTTTATCAAATAAAACCTAGTATATTTATCACTGTAAAATTCAGTTAGCATCCCTTTACTAATGGCCTGGAACAAATCTTGTAGGGCTTTCTCTTAACATTCATTCAAAACAGTCATCAAGCTTAAGGGCAAAATTAAAGGGTTCTGCAGCTTAACAGGATGCTGTAAGACCCCCTCACCCCCAGGTGGTGCTGTGCACCTTACCAAGAAGTGCATGGCCCATGCCAGCTGCTTGGCCACCTCCAGCTTCCATGTGATGTTCACAGAGTTCTTGTGCTTCTTCAGGTATGTGTCCAAGGACCCAAACTTCACATACTCCTGCACCATGATATCTGACAATCACATTCATAAAGATGTTAATTTCAAACTCATTTTCTGTGACCAATATCCAAAAAATATATTTTTTTTATTGGACAGCTGAAGGTAACTAAAAGCACGGTACACTAAGTGATGTTCACCCCTTTTTTTTGTATGCTGTTCTATTGGATCATGATTAACCTTCTCTATTGGTCAGTGAAACTGCTCCAGGTGGTCAGGAAGCTGACTTGCTAGGTCATTCAGGGTTACTCACTTTCCTCGCCGCAGACACACACGCCGTAGTTTAGCAGTAGGTGCTTATGAGACAGCTGGCTCATCATGCTAGCAGCCTCGAAGAAGGACTGAGGGACGACAAAAGGGACATTTCAGGTGACCAGAGCTTGGTGTTCCTCTCCAGAGTCATTCTCGCCTTTTGGGACCTGAGAAACCATGACCTGTGCGTGTTCTTATCTGACCTCTGAGTAATTGCGGTGCGCCTTGTCAAGAATCTTTAGGATAACCTCCGTCTTGTGCATCTCATCATTGTCTCCCAGCTCCTTGCGGATTCCTCGGAAAATCTTTGTGAACGTTCCTTGGCCCTGACTTTCATTCTGGAACAAAACAAAACAAAAATAAACCCGAACTGCACTGCTGCCGCCTAAGGAATGCCACGCCCACAGCCACGCCATGGTTCACCCCGTGTCACAAGGGGTTTTTCCCGAGTCACACTGCTTTACTCCCATAGTTCAAAGACATGCAGTTCGGCGCATCTCCAAACTGCCCATAGTGTGTGATTGTGTGTGAGTGTACACACGTGCATGCCCTGCTTTGAACAGGCATATTCACACACACCTTAAAAATCTATTAAGTGAAACAAAAGTGTGATGAAAAAAAAGTAACATTCATAAACCTTAACTCAATAATCTTTATAGTTTTTGCATTGTAATTACCAAGACAAAGTAAATATGTTATTTCGGGTCATGCATATCTATTTGCGTATTGATAAACAGGTTAATATAGCTAATGCTCATGGTGGTAGAGGCCAAGCCTGAATCGTAACAGTTTAATAATGTGCATGGAGGGGGTCGCTCTGTCGAGAATGCTAAAGACCCCTGTCTTGGGGGGGGGGGGACTTTAACCTAAACTGTGTAATTACGTTCAACTACATCATCATCAAAAAAAGCTGCATCTGAACTGGGACAATGGGTCTTATTGTGTTAGATGGTTCTGACAAAACAGCTGACCAGCACAAATGTGGAGACACTCACAATGTCCAGGTCCTCTCTGCGGATCTTATGGAACACCATCTGGCTGATGTTGTGCCTGTGCAGCGAGGACGAATGGGGAACAATGGCACCCCGATTACAGCGACTGATCAGCAGGTTTGACTTCTCTGCGAGGGAGAGAGCAGGGAGCGGAGATGTCAGGAGAGCATGTACAATGCTCACCACATAATTCAAAACTCAACATGTCAGATCTACACTGCCGAAAATGCATGGCCACAAATTAAGTCAATTAAGAGAGGATGAAAGCACAGACTTAAGATGTAGGTTCAAGCAGTGAGCCCAGTTTGTTTCACTGGATTCACACCTGGATAAGCGAGTAAAAACAGGTACTTGGCTTTGGATAAACGTGTCAACTAAACAAGAAGAGACATACAAAGGCAGAAAAAGCAAGTTGAAGTTGCAAACTAGAGCATGTTTCTCAACCCGGTCCACAAGGACCCCCAGACGGTCCCTGTTTTTGCTCCTTCTCAGCTCCCTGCAAAGCATTGTTGCTCCCAAACCGTGGGCTGTCTGGGGGGTTCCCAAAGACGGGGTTGGGAAACACCAGCCTAAGCAATGTGGGAGTTCGCCTTGACCTTTGAAGCTGGGAGGGCAGCAGCGGGTGAACTGGAAGACGATGCCATCCGAGCGCACGGTCTCCTTCTGGTAGCAGCTCAGAAGCTCCTGCAGGCTGCTGAAGGTCCTCTTGGCACCACTCAGGCTGAACTTCCCGTCCTCTGTCCTGTTGATCTGGCAGTGCTTATATTCCACTGCACCATCCACCTGGAGGCTCAGAAAAAGATTCAAGGTTGTGTGAGTAACAAGAAACCCCATCGCTTACCTATCCATACTCCAATCAGACCGCTTTCAAGCACGGTGTCACCCAGAAACCTGCTAGATTTCTGTTCACATCCATACCGAATACACAAACTCTTCCAAGCTGCACTCACTTCCACAGCAAAGGACAGGAAGTACTTGTTGAAGTCTCGGGGGCTGCAGCGCAGGATATACAGGCCTCGCTGATTCCCACACTTGTGCAGCTTGTTTATGGCAAACTCCAGCCTGTGGACAGGAAGACCACAAAATGAGCACCCGAACGACAAGGAAAGATTAGAAGCTTCCATGGCCACAAGTCCGAGCTTCCACGACAGCCATAAGTGTGGCGCATTAACTACTTTAACCACACTGCGGGAGCGGTTCAGTTCACTGTTTTGTACAGTTGGGTTTGAAATTACGGATGAGTAAAAAAAAAAGAGGATAAA
Organism: Mormyrus proboscirostris; assembly: GCA_026779585.1. Taxonomy (NCBI): domain Eukaryota; kingdom Metazoa; phylum Chordata; class Actinopteri; order Osteoglossiformes; family Mormyridae; genus Mormyrus; species Mormyrus proboscirostris. The sequence continues at coordinate 32,221,394 of JAODKF010000046.1, forward strand.
TAAAATTGTAGCTTAAAATGAGTGATATACTTGTGGAATTTAGGAAATTAACCTTACTGTGGTATACTGTTGTGTAATTCGAGTTTGAAATGTTTTTAAACAGACGTAGAATGACAACAGAAATGCTTTTCATCTAGCTTTCAGTTGCATTGGAGTTATAATTCTCCATTTTCCCCTCAACAAGTAGTACTTTTATTAGTAGACAAGATAGTTAACCGAACTACCTTCAATGTCAGTCTCATTTTCTCATCAAATTTAATCATTTTTTGAAGGGAAGAATATGCAAGAGAATCCTCCTTGTATACAATGTGTCGTTTATAGTATCATCACTAAATGTCATGAGCGTTTTTCCCTCACGCCATCAAGTTAATGCTGACTGCACAGATAGATTGACTCACATGCGGAAGTCCTTAGAATTGCAGCGATTTTTAAAATATTCCTGCACTAGGTATAAAAAGTATGCTAGGGGTTCGAAAAGCCACACCATAACATTTCCATAGCAATGAAAATCCCAAACTTCAGAGGCAGTGCAGCCTTGAAAGGCCTTCCTATACTCAATCTGCAGGTGAGTGTGTCAGCATTTGCAATGATTGGGAAGGGGGTGGAACAGCGATATCTGAGCCTTCATATATCATATATGCCAGAACAAAAAATGGCGAACTCACGTTATGGGACCATGGCAGTTGCTCTGAAGAGCTTCAGTGAGACTCGGGGGGGCCACCTCCTTGCAGAGGCAGTGATGGGCGTCAGTAGAGAGTCTGTAATATCCATCTATCAATGACACGAAGGAGAGGGCCTCAGCGGCAGACGGGAAGTCGAGCTCCTGTAGGGGAAGAACTAGCCAGTAAACTGCAGCGCAGCCTGTGCCTGAAACACCGTAGCCGCAGGAGCAAACATGAAAAATGAGGTCTGAGTGTAATAACACAGATATTCAGTCAACCATTAATCTGAAGAGCGTTCCATGCAAATGGCATAAAAGGAATCAATGCATTTCGGTTAAAAAGTAATGCCTGAGCAAAAGTATTCATGCTCATTAGCAGCGCGACAAGTGCGTTGCAATAAAAAATTAAAATTAAAGTAACAAAACGATCAAATTGGTTGTCCTTGAATGACATATACACTTTAATATCTGACATTTTCACCCTCAGTTACCAATGGCAGCTGACTGAAAAGCATAATTCTTGGAACCTCAGGGTATAAAAATTGCAAATGAGCCCCCAATGTGAACAGATCACTCCCACTGGGTAAGCATGAGAGTTAATTAAACACTAAGCTGCAGTACTGCTTTCTAAACAGAGGTGACTCCTCACATCCACAGGAGGTAACAAAACTCTTGCTTTAGATTAAGGACCAACCTTTCAGCAGCAATAATTGTCATGCCATCAGGACCTAAACGTGGTGCTGTCCCCCCCCAAAAAAAATCATACCAGAATCCACACAGCAATGTGTTGCACTTTTTACTGTGTCTCCTTCCTAACTCCCCTGCATGATGGATCACAGCAACCACTACATTAACCTTCTCCATTCCACCCCTTGCATTCCAGAATTTCTCCATATAACCTTAGTAACACAACAGTCGCCACCCTAAATGCATACTTTGAGATATTTGTGGGCATACAGATACCATATTGAATGGCAATGAGACAATAAATATGCGAGGTTTACGCAGCTTAACTCTGTACTTTCCAGCAAACGGTTATGTAATGCGGAGATGAGGACGTACTGCCATGACTGAAATCGCTCGCGAATCAGGCAAACCTATGCTTGGTGTGGATTGTGTGAGCCTGGCCCTAAACGGCACTACCTGCCCTCTTCCATCTGACACATGGACTTTACACAGAAAACCAAGCTGTGTCAGGTGGTCGGAGGCCAGCGTACCAGCTTACTGCCGTCCTGCTTGTTGATGGTGACGATTCGACTCTCGCCGGCCCCCTCCCGGTCGACGCGCTTCATGCTTATGTCAACGATGTCGGGGAAGTCGCAGTACATCTGTAACTCCTGGCCAGCGGGGAACATCCGCAACCATTTTAAAACAGGACACATATATAAAACATTTCATTTCCCAGTAATCAGTTCACTGAAAGACAATGTTTGCAATAAATCTGTCTAAATGATCCATTAATAGAAAAATATTTATTGAGTACGTTGATTCTATGTTAAATGACTAAAAGTTTTAAAGAATTAATAAACTTCAGTATTTAAGATGAAGTACAGTTTTACAATTAGCTAAGTTTTCCATCATTAAAATTATTCCAGTAGGGAAAAAGACATTTGTTTAAACATGCTTATTTGTCTGAATTTAAGCAGCAAGAACATGGCTATTTAACAAAGAACTGAACTACATGAGAAAAAAAAATCTGCCCATAGATCTCTCTCTCAGCATAAAACACAATTTATATCACACACATGCACACCACACACATACTCTAGATTCAGTGAAATAATTGAAAAGACCACAGATTACACCACGATGAAATAACACTTATTTCAAGACCTTAAAAGTATTCTTTAGCAGAAAGCAGAGAGGAATCAAAAGGACAGTGCACCCATTGAGCTTTAAACTGGGCCAGAGCAAGACGTTAAGAAAAGGGAGTGTGGAAAGGGCGATTCATGCTTCTCTGCATGCGGACATGGAACTGCTCATTTCTGAGGTCAAATTGGCATAAAATGTTTATGCGCGAGCGTGGGAGGGGGATAAGTAAAAAGCACTATATGTTAAAATCTACCGATCTTATTAAAAGCAACCTATCCTTTTAAATTCTCTCAAGACAGGTTTGAAAATAGCATTGCAAGTTGGAGTACTGCACAATAAGGAATATCAGGAAACGGATTTCGCAAAAAGCGGTGAAACTCGCCAAGCCTGCTGGAGCCGAGGGCTGCCCTACCCTAAGGGCTCCAAGAAAGCCAGAACTTACAGAAGTTACATTTAAGGGTAAAACAGAATATAAAACATTTAAATTACAGCAGCGTCTGCTATTCGCATTTTAAGGGACAGTTTTCAGGACAGACCCCCAAGTTTTCAAGTTGACCCCCGTTCTGGTTGTTATGGATTACAGCGGTACCTTGGACCACGAACTTAATTCCAGAAGGCTGGTCAGTTGAATTTCCCTATAAGAAATAATGTAAATAACTGTTATCTGATCCAGACCCTCAAATATTTGCCTATTTAAAATAATCAACCTAATCATAAAAATAACAATCAATTTCAAAGTAATACATGAAAAAGCAGGGCGACATGGTGGTGTAGTGGTTAGCACTGTTGGGTTCGAGTCTCCGCCTGGGTTACATGTGTGTGGAGTTTGCATGTTCTCCCTGTGTCATTGTGGGGTTTCCACGATTAAGGTCGGAAAATGAATGAATACTTGAAAACGCATATGAAACAAGATGACGTGAAAACAACAACAACAACAACAACAACAACATGAAAAGCGATAAACAAGAAATAAATGACAATCCCATACACAGAAGCGAGAGCAGACACACACGCATCACCAAGTCTTTTTTAAATTCTACAGTCACTCTCACTACTTTCCTTTTGGTTTGCTGCTATCACTGCTCACTTTCTTAGGGGCCATGTTTACAGAGTCACTAAATGTACTGTAGAGAATGCACACAAAAAAAAATTTAAAAAAGAAACACACACACCAAACACAGGAACATAGCTTTCGCACGTTGAACTCATTCGAGAGGTACAACAAGACAGAGGGATTCATAGGCATCCGCCTCCCAGTAAGTCCATTTGCCTTTGTTTCAGCCCATTAGAGATCTCCATTAGAGATATGTCTGGGTCCTCACAAGTTTGAGCAGGTCTATTTTGTTTTATTGTGTTCCGAGTCTTCGGTTGAATTGGGGCTAGATTTTTCTCAATGACCCATTCGTGGTCCAAATTGGTGGACTGGAATGTGGCCCACACAAGTTTTAGCAGGAACGGTTGACTCCCAAGACCTAGGTTGAGGTACCATTCAAATAGGATTCAACATACCCATTCGATTTTCAAATTGGTTGAGTTAAGAAGTCTTCCAAAAGTTCTACTCTATTCTACTTTAAGTGCATTTACGTCAATCGTGCCGTACGCAAACGTGCATGTCTCTGTGCAAACAAGTATGAACCGCCCTTAAGTAAGTCTAACGAGGTCATACCTGGTCTGCCCCAGGTGCTTTCTGACTGTCCCGGGACCACTGTATCCCGCTGTCCCCACTGATGACGATTGTGACCTGTCCTGCAGTGGGCTCCTTCACCTGGAAGCACTCAGAGTAGAATGTGGACTGCAGGAGCGACTCCAGGTTAATGAGGTACTTGAGCTTCAGGTCATGTGCTGTGGCTTTGCATTGGCTCAACTGCTGGATGAACTTTCTGAAGCGGTACCGGATCCGTTTCCGGGTCACGATGTGGTAATCCTGGATGCAAGCTCGCACATCCTGGGGCAGGAAGGATTTGTAGCTGCGGGAGGGGAAAAATTCAAATGATTAGCTGCAGTTAGCAATGAAATCGATATTGGGTTCTGTCACGTCATTTTGCATTACATTAATAAATTTTTAATATCTTGAGCAGGGAAGATTTCGCAACAGGTGAAGCAGTGTCTCATCAAAAAAGAAAAGGGAAAAAAGTAACATTAATATCACATAAAATATCTCTTTAATGTCAATGCATCATCACAATAGCCATGTGAAACCAAAAAAAGTGTAGCAGTTCATGTTTCTGGCAAAGTATTGTGCACAACAGCACCACCCTTAGCATGATAAAGGAACTTCAGTAAAGCAAAACATTTTCTGCCTCACCAGACTAAGAAACTAAACATGACCTATTTATGCATTGGATATTTATGGACTAGAATACATTTTTAAAACCATAAAGCATCCCTCACCTAGTCTTTTTCATTATGCATACTCTTGCACGTTCTTGACAGAAACATGACAGACATATCTAACTGTTCCGAACACCAGTTCAGCAAATGAGCAAGATAAATCCACTTGCTGGTCCACATTAATTTGTGGACAAGCCATTGATACACAGGCAGTCCTCAAGATAAGAATGTCCAACTGACAGATAATGCATACCTGTTAACAGACTGCCAAAAAGCCTATTATACAAAATATTTGGGTTAAATACGATGGTCAGTAATAGCGATCGCACACACTACCTCATTTCACAACTTTAGTGGTTTGTACTGCATGTAGTTACCTTATATAGGTACATAACAATTATTAGTATGTTCTGTATTATTTTTCCAACTGGGCTACAAATTGAATTTGAAGACAGGATCAGAACTCATTCATAACCTGGAGACTGCCTGTATTCTTATTTAAAAGTAATTTGATTTGTAAATATGGTTCTTGTTGATTGTAACCAATCCCCCATGTATGTACCGTAAACAACATTATTCATGTTTTTGATCCTTTTTTTTATTATGCTAATGGAACATGTCAGTACAGTCGTGCAATGAGGTTGATTGGGAAATGTGAAGAGCAGAGTTGGCACCCGTCCTGTATATTACGCGATCGGCCCATTTTGAAAAATAAAACGTGTCCTGTTTTGAAACAATACGGGATGCAATCTAGCAACCATAGGGAGGACTGGCAGATTAAAAACCAACAAAGCACAGATATGCTTTCCCACTCATTTCTGTCAGCATCACTTTCTAAGCATCAGATCACCGGGATAATAGTAAACAGACCTGAAAACTTGGGATACAGGCTTTGACTCGGGATCAGGTTTGTGAAATTAGCAACCGATGGAAAATGTTAAAGAATGCAACGTTATGAATATTTTAATATTTACTATGATATTTAGTTACAGGACTGAAACTATATGAGGGGGTGCAGTCTAGAGTTTGCATCACGAAAATTTTAGTCTGCACCCTCCACTGCTCGAGTCAATCTAAAAAAAAAGGGGCAGCATCAGTTTTAAGGGCAAAGTGATTTTCCAGAGAAACAGGTCTGCTTCAGAGCATAATTCCTTTTTCCTGCTGCAGGGTGAGCATTTCACAGTAGGTGCCGTTCTCTCGTTCCCGACGGCCTTCACCTAGTGGCGTTATAGATCTCCAGAGGGGTCTGGTCTTTCTCCTTGGCCGTCCTCATCATATCCAGCACTGCCATGCCCAGACACTCCTCCTGCGTCTCATGAGTGGTGCCGATCTTCACCTTGCTGTTTACGAAGTCGCTCCGCCACTGGGGTGGGGGGTGGGGGGAATTCAGAGCACAAAAATACCCAAGACTCATTCTCATAGAATAACAGTGTGACAGACTGCAGGACTCCAGCCTCTGTCTGCTTCCAGCGGATCAGCTCTCGTCTCCGAGCGCAGCCAAGCTGATCCCGCTACCACATTCCGACGTCTGCCTGGTGGCTGGCAGCCCAGGTTTAAGTCATTATGGATCAGTATCCTTCCCACCCCCAACCCCCAACCCCCACGCAACAAAGGCTTCAGACAGGGAGACACTGTGCTGCTGCAGTACTTCAGCTTAAAGCCCTGGGTTTGTTATCACCGAGTACAAGAATGGGCGGGATGGGGCGGGGACTCGCCCCTGCCTCTCCGCTAGCAGATAATGTCACGGCGTTTATGCGTGGTGGAGCTCACCCTGGGAGATTGGCAAATCCCTTGGGTTGGGGCAGACCCAGAGCTGGGCGACCAGCGGCTCCAATCTAACTTTGGATCAACTTGTTTTCTGCTCTCTCCCCCGCAGCAGGGTGGGATGATGGCTCTTATGAGCGACGCGCTTGCAGGCTCATGGAAGGAAGCCAGACTGCGCAATGGGGGGGGAGGGGGGGGGGCGCACGGTGCCCGGCAGGGACCCCCATAACTAACAATATCAGCACGAGCTGTAGCCAGCGTCCGACTCCACTGACACCCCCATATAGCCGTGAGCACAGCTCATTCCCAGGATTCAGTTCAAACCATTTTTAAATCACTTTCTCCTATTACATGTTTAATTTGTTTTTTTTAATCCATTACCATTTGTTAAGCTTGCCAGTACTAGAACACATCTACTTATATTCGGAGGTTTATAAAAATATATTTAAAGAAAAAGAAGTATGATATGTTATGAGTGTCTGTTTCTCAAGGAAACGACTGATTACACAAGGGGGTGTCTGCCTTACACCCCCGAGGAGGACGGGGGGCGGGGGGGCGAGTGTGTGGATGTGCCAAAGACCCCACAGGAGGAGGAGTGTAAACATCTGTGCCTCTTGCTCCTACAGTCACTAGAAACAGACCCATGTAAACAGACCTCTCCTTCCTCTGGAAGGGACCTGGTGCTCTTACGTGGCTGTTCACGGTCCACAGTTACTTCATTTACTCACAACACAGGTCAGGCACGAATATGATGAGACTAAGTACGGGAAACTTCGACGGGGAATAGGGTGGGATTTTACCTGCGCAAAGAGGTATTCCATGACACAATCATCCACAGGCGGACTCTCCGAATTCTTTGTGACACCGTAGCGGAACGCTCTGGGGGCGCTACAGCTATACCAGCCGGAAAAGTAGAATCTGCACGGGTCAGGAAGGGGAAAGGGCAAGTTATAGGACATTACCTAGCTGATACTACCAGCACTACCAGCTTACGAAATCACACAGGGCCCAAGCAGAATGTAAACAGCAGCCTCTCACCTGATTCTAAAGAGCACATTCTCACTGGCTGAATCATCCAGGTGGAAGGTGTGGTTGGGTGGGAACCACATGGAGTCGCTCTCTCTCATGAGTCCAAAAAGGCTGTAATACACAGGTGTCACACCTAAGGGGCGCAAGATGCGATTAAGCACACAAACGAGAAACACGGTCATCCCATACAAAGGATGCAAAGGTCTGACTTATGCCTCAGTACCAATGTTATAACTCTAGAAGTCTTGAACAATAAGATAAAGTTTATATATTTTATTCATCATCATATCATATAGGGTCGCATATCATTTCAGGGCTACACAACATATTGTGCGCCGGTACTGCATTAGCTAGCCATCTACTTCAGATGCAAATCAACAGAATTTATGTCGGAATCGAGAATACCATGCGATGGAATTTGGAATTACCAGTAGCGCAACCATGAATTAGCTCGTCCCAGCTATGGGTTAAATGCAGAGGACACATTTTGTTGATGTGCACTGTGTGCTGTATTGTGTCAACAATGATCACAGATCACAAAGGTGGCTGAATTTTATTAACCGATCACCATAATGAACCGAATAAAAGCACCGGCTCTTTTACAGACCGCCCGGACCTCCCAGTCAGATGGAGGAAAATATACATTATGCTCAAGACTCAGGGAGGTATATTTTTAGAGTAGCCAGGTTTAATCTGCAATTAAAGACCAAATTCATTCATCTGGCGATGTGGTCTGCCCGCTCACCGCACTGCTTTGCCGCGTCGATGCAGACCCTCTCTGCCACGTAGTCCCCAGGGGGGTAACTGAGGGAGTCATGCGGATCCCTGTCGCGATACAGACGGACAGTCAGCGCAGGAGACTGCCCGCTGCTTTGCAGCTGGCCGTTCTGGTGCTGCACGGGGGGGTACAGGGCGGTCTCCATGCCCAACGCCGTTGCGCAGACCATGAGGCCCTGTCTGCTCACATTCACCTGTAGGGAGACAAGGGATCTCAGGGAACGGAGGTGATGACAGAGTGGTTTCTCCCAGCACTGCAGCCCCTCATAGGTCTACTCCAGTGGCCACCAACTGGCAGGCTCAGGCCTGCATACCGACTAAAAAAAAAAAAAAACAGTGAATACGGTCTAGTCTGTGTGATTGGTCACACTGCTCCCCCGGTCTGCAAATTATCATCATCATCATCATCATCGGGGCCCCAGTTGTTCAAAATGTTTATTCTGGATCACAATGATCCCGAGTGGGAAA
>JAODKF010000046.1:32278495-32290112 GCA_026779585.1 Mormyrus proboscirostris
CCGGGGGGGGGGGTGGGGGGGGTGGGGGGTGCTGCTGCTATACCAGCCTACCGTGGCACTGTGCAGCAGGCGAGATCGGGCTGGGGAGGAGCAAATAAGGGCAACAGGGAACTAGGGAACTATGTTGGAATTGAAAAGGTTGGGCATTGTAAAAAGGGGGAGCGGGGAGGGGGTTGGCGGTGACAGCATGCACATGGCCCCCACCCATAGACGACGCCCGATACGGTCTGGCATTGTCAGGGTGGCGCATGACCTGCAGGTTGGTGCCGTTGCAAGGAGAGTCTGCCCGGGACCCGACTTAGCAGAGCAGCTGTCTGGGAATGCAAAGCAGAGTGATAACTGACAGAGACGGTTCCAGCTCATTTAATTAGCTAAACAGGCTGTGGCTCCTTGAAGCGAAAACACAGGCAAATAAAACAGTCTCGGGAGAAGCAGAGGAAAGTATCTCGGGCCTTCTCATTGGAGGTTCCCCAACTGCCATTTGTCAGACTGGAGATTTCGAAATAACTTCCACAGACACAGTTCACAACAAAAATCAGTTATGTGACTTCCGATGGTTTCAGAGACACTCCGCTAATTTATCGTACAGATCATACTTATCAAATGGGGGAGGGATCTTATTTAGGGAGTACTTAATTGCTAATGTCTTGTAAAGACTAATATAATAATGAGGCAAAATGGCACAATGCAATTAAAAGCCTTAACGTCTTTGCTGACACTGACAATAATTAATTCAGTCAAGTGCTCTCCAAAAAGAAACTTTAGAAGAACATCCCATTGTATAGTTTGGGGGCAAATTCTTGGAAGTAAGCTTTGTAAGCCCAGTGCTCTGCCAAGGTAATGGGCAACAAGCCTCGTAATGCACCGCCGCTACGTACGCCTCTTTTTCTACACGCCATCCTTCCCTCCCTGTATGTCGTTTTGTGCCGCCGTGTCATCCCGCTTAACTTTGCGGCACGAAGCACTGTCTCTACGTGATCGCACGCACGCCGAGGTGTCTGTGCTTCTCCCAAGGGCGTAGATTTTGGTATGGACTGTAGGGACACTTCCGTACCAATATTGCTGCAGTACCGTGAGTCTTTACCGGGGTGGGGGACCTCGGATCTGATTTTGTCCCACTTAACGTGCGCCACTGGCTTCTCCGATTTTCCCATTCAGGCATTCTTCGCTTCGCACTGCAGGAATGCTGCAGGATTCCTGACGCTTCAGTTCGGATTTGTTTGACAAACTCTCTCCACCCCCATCCACCTAAATGCAGGTAATAACCTGCTATTTAACCGCTGCCCTAATTACCACAAATGCACCAGCCTTTCTAATTTCTTTACTCACTTTAACATAATCAAAAATGAGGAAAGTCCTCTTAGCAAAGCAAGCTAATCATTTGCCAACTGCGCTCCTTCTTTTGGCTTATTTTCTGTTTGCGTTGCATTGGGAACTTAATCTATCAAGAGCATCTAACCCACATAAACTCATATAGGGTGTTAAAAAAAACTGCTGTCACAACACTATGAATCAAAGGAGGCGTTGAAGCGCAAATGCGTGCACAGAAATGCAGAGTGAGGCGTCAGATAAAACAAGCATGAAAAGACAATAAAAGTCGTATTGGATTTCCAGGGCTAACGCTGTAGGTAATGCCTCTATCAATGAGCATCACTGCCTCCTGATGGATTGATAGCGATAGAGTCATAACTGAAAAGAAAACCTACTTCGACATGACCCAAAACCTTACCAGCCCACAGTCGGGGAAGCCGAGTATGTGAGAATACAGGTAAAGGGATTCTGCAGTCGAGCCACACTGCCCTCTCCAGGTCGATATGTTCATCAACAAGTAATAATTTATTTTCATACCCAAAGATACTGGATATAGCCATCCGTTCAACTTAAATGTTTACCCACGGAGTGCAAACATACACCCAGGGTAGGATGCCAGTCCAAGGCATAAATTCAGAGGTCAAATTAATCTAAGCTGAAATTCTCCGAGCTGCAAAAGTAACCCATGCAGAGTAATAGTGTACAAGTTCAACGGCAAACTGTCTAGACAGGAGAAAAACTTAAAGTCCTGGAGGTTTTAAGCCAAGCACTAATCACTCAACCAGCCATGAAAAAATAAATCTACATATTGTTTTTCCTGTCGTCATGGCTTTGAATACACAGCACACATATGAAAAATAAGTTTGGAAGAAGCATTTAACCTAACCTGTAAATGGCACCGTGGACTGTCGTCTTTATTAATTGTGAGGAGGAATAAAGTCAATTTCTGTCTGAAAACTTGTAGCAAATTCTGCATATGGATACCACCTGCATGGTAAAACATAAAATCTAGATTGTCCTGATTCAGATTTTTAAAAATGTTGCTGGTATTTCAGGTGCAAATAAGGTGAAACTAATTCTCTAAATCCAGCAGGAGCTCAGCCCAGCCCTGTAGGGTTTATTCTTCCTAAGGTTGTACATGCCCCAGCAGCATGCGGATAGGGAGCGATCGTACCCCAGGGACAGGAGGTATACTGGGCCATTCAATGCCCCTCCTTGTTACGCTGGAACAGTGCCATTGTTACACCACACGCTAAACGGCCAACGACATTCTGAGCCCCAACCACACTCTCCGCTACAGACTCCAGATCGCTCTTGGGGAGGGCAGCCTGAGGTAGCGCACACTCTCGCTAGTTGAGTCCCTTCCCCCAACTGCTGCGAAGTATGAGCCACGATCAATGCTTACAGATGTAAGAAAGCCCCACCAGGCACACAAGGAGCTAATGTCCAAGGCGGCACCGAAATAAACAGCCTCACTCACTGGGCATGCATAAACACTGGAAGTGAGAGCTGCTCTATTCATTCTGAATGACACGTTTCTGGAGTCCTTCACGCCCCAGCTAGCTGCGTGACAATTAAGGTATAAACTTAAGTAAATGTACGAAGATTTTCGAACGAGACTACATGGGGTGGCCAGTACAAGCCAGGCACATAGACTCGTACCGACCGGCCACGTATGCAGGTAGTTAAATTGTGAGTTTGTGCACCCCCCCCCCCCCCCCCCTCGAGAGGGACCTGTTAGTAGTTTTGCAGTACCCACGCAAAGTTTATTTTATGGCTATAGTGCTGCTTCAAGCACGTTGGGGAATTGTATTGCCTTCCAATGAATGACTCCACTCCAGAAGAAACTACAGAATTTCTAGGCCATCCTGCTCCAGACATCGAGGCAGCTGATCCTCCTCCTCAGTAACAGACTTTGATCTCAAGCCTGACAAAAGCTGAATTATCCAGGCTACCTTTTCCCTTCCCCCAAAATCACTCAGCAGATAACATCCTTTTATAAAGCGAAACTGCTTCTGGATGCTTAACTGATGTTTCTCATTGGGTAGTTCAGCTTCCAGTTTGCAAAAGAATGTTTCATTAAAGAATTAAACTCTAACCAGCTCCTGCTGTCTTTTACCTAAAGCTGCTCCATCTATGGAAACTTGCAGAGCCATAAGTGTCTCTCTTGAGCAAAGAGCACAGGCATTTCTAATGATTTACATTCGGCAAGAGGCAGAGAAACATGCTTGTTTATGTTTCTGTGCAATAATTGAGAGCCAGTCCAGGGAATTGGTAGAGTGGCTCTAGGGAGAACAGATAAGTTGATGTTGAGAAATCCGGCCAAAAAGAAACAGGTGTATGAAGCAGGAGCTGCAGCACACAGCGAGAGGCGGAGTGTTGATAAGCTACGGCTGCATGTAAGAACAAGCTGGCACAAGAGATTCCAGCTGAGAACAGGTGCGTGTATGCATGCACAGCACAGGTACAGGTGAAGACCTATAACATGGAAGAAAAGAAATTGGTTAAAGCTGACAGTGCAGCTCAAATACGAACTCAAATAGGAAGTAATATTCCTATAGTTCGTAACACAAAACATGTGGATGATACTAACTTGGCTGCAAATAGCTTTGTCCGATTCACCGGAAAGACGACCAAATGCAACGTAAAACATTATTGATTAATGCTGAAGGTTTAAATTGTTTTGTATAAAGCAAATTCAAGGAGTAAATATTACAGATGTTTTTTTTTTTTTTTATTTGCAAACATAGTGTAGGTTTCCGAACGCCATTGGAAAAAAACACCAAACTAAGGTATGTATATGATGGACAGTTTTATTTTTTTGACACTGCTGTTACTGTTCACACATCGCCCCTGATGGATGAGTCGCCATGCAGAGTCTCAGGACACGGCTGGGCTGTGTCAACCTCTGATGTCATCTCCACCGCAGTGAACACTGCCAACCACGAGCTCAGGACACTGCATTAGCTCAGTCGGCGCAGTTGGCTCCCAGTGGCTCTGCACTAGATGACAATCCCTTGATGAGGCCATTTTCTCACCACTCATGCGTACTGCACCATGTGAGACACTGAGGAAATAGTGGTCCTTACAGAGACGCACTGCGAGAAAACAGTGGTTCTTATAGTTTACAGAGTGACACTGCGAGAAAACAGTGGTTCTTATAGCTTACAGAGTGACACTGCGAGAAAAAAGTGGTCCCTAAAGTGAGACACTAACATCTGGTTAGGGGATGGTGTGTGGCTGTGTGATGGGAAGGGATACCACTTTACAGTAAAACTACCCTTATAAGGCCAGAGGTGAAAAATCCAGACCAAGATTTTGTTTCAACCAACCAGTTGAACATAAAGAATCAAGTTATATTGGTCTCTCTGATAATGGATTTATGAATTGTTCTTAATCAGGTTATTAATTAGGTTGTAACACTTTGCAAATCAGTATTAGACAAATATAAAGAAGATGCATACCATTCTTTTTTTAATTAATGAGTTAGTACCATTTATCAAGTTGCAAAGAAGAGCATTATTATAAATGGTACCTTGGAAGGTCCCAAGGTTCAAAATCTTGTGGTCAGCAGAAAGACTTTAGTGTTGGGCCCCTGAACAAGGCCCAGGCTGACCCGGGCCCCTGAACTGACCCGGCTTTCTCTATTGGATATTGCTTTGGGTCAAAGTGTCTGCTAAAGAAAATGATATATAAACAGCCACACACAAATGATCTGGGAGTTTGGAATGTCTCTGGTGCAGTAAAACACTGGCTCTGGTGTAGCCGAGTAGTAAGTGCAGATGTGGGGAACGTATTGTGAGTGTTTGAGGTTTGCAGGTTATGCTGGCCTTAGGTCTGCCTGGCTTCTTAGCTTACATTATGACCTGAGGTTTTAGGTCTGAAACTCAACACTACTCACATCTGACACTTGAGACAAAACTGCCTGCCAGGCAATTTAAACATGTGGTAAATTTGGCTGCAAGCAGTGCATCCCAGACCACGTGGTGCCTGTTGGCTCCATCACAACGACACTATTTGCTCAATGGTAACCTGTGGAGGAAAGGAGAACCAGCTGAAATCTGCAGCACAGCCTGAAGCTTGCACAGGTGACCGAGCATGCACGCATGCACGCACACACAAACGTGCACCTGCATGCAATCATGCATACACACAAACATTTACATGCATGTACACATATATACACATGTGCATGCACACGTGCATACCTGCATGCACGCAGAGACTCATGACCCCCCCCCCCACCCCCACCAACTTGTATCAGAAAAACAGCGGGCTGGGAACCAAAGGCTTACTGTATGTTGAAAGCTTATCTTGGCAATCTGACAACCTGCATGTAGTGACATGTCAGACATAGCTGCAGGTATGTGTGAGGCGTTGTCTTGTGCTCGTCATGCATGTGTCATGTTCGGGTGATGTCGCTCCTGTGAACCGGCTGACCCCTACACATGGCCCACAATCCACTGCTCCTGCAAAGTGACACACACATCATCGCTGTCCTGCAGAGTCAGGTCAAACACGGAGATCCCAACCATGTTCCTGATGGTGACAAACCTACAGTTTGCAGGACAGAGCTACAACTTTACTGCAAATAGAGCAATGAGAAATCAACAGTCAATAAAGTCACCCAGGTATAGACAATTTAAACCTACAGATAGATTATTATACTGTACTTTGACATTGTAGCTATACTGCAATGCTATTTACCTCAAAGAATATGAACAAATGCTCTGCCATTTGTAAAAGTTGCCAGCAGTAAACATACTACTTCATCCTTCAACAAGTTCTCCAGAAGTACAGATATGAAGGTATGAAGTCTTACTCTTCCCTTCTGGGATCTAAGTCTTAGTGGGTGGATGTTGGCGGATACACAGGATATGTAGAACGTGGTCACACAGAACATTAGCACTAGTGACAGAAAGTAGAGAGTCTGAACACAAATGGAACACAGAAAAGGTGGATCGGACTTTAAATGGTCTGTCAAATCATTCACGTACCAACATATTATTAGCTTGTAATACAATACTGCACACAAGGCACATGACATGAACATTTCTGTACCAAATTACAAAAAGTGCTCGTTAAAGAAAAACAAAAATTTCTAATTTTATATGACTGCCTGCCTTGCACCATAACATTTCAGGGGTTACCAATCCTATATAGTTTCAAAAGCTTGTGGTCAAATCAACAACAGAATTTGACTACAAGCCTCTGAAACTGAGACCTTGTATGAAACAGCCTACAGCAAGGCACTCAATCCAGCTTTTAGACCTGACCAACTGGTTCTAGAGGAAAACAAAAAAACTGAGATTAGCATTATAGGTCAGTGGTTTAGTAGACCAGCAGTTTATTACTCTCTTCACAATTGTCCAATACTTTGCTTACAACACACAATAATCATTTACTCTATTGCATACAACAATCCCAAGAATGACATCCAAAAAATGATAATTACAGTAGTCTGAAACAGGGATTAGTGTATGGTGGCTAGCAGACTCAGTCACTGGGAGTCACAATAAGCAGGACGTACCAAAGGAGGGACACAAAAATGACATCTCACACCTGCCAAACTAATATTGGCACAACCAATAAGTGACATCAGGCTGAAATTCCCCATTCCAGGTCTTAACTTTTTTCCATCTGATTCTGTCTGTCTGGTGGAGGACAACACTAAGCTGTCCCTTTGAAATGAGCCTGGATCTCTTCCAGGGTTTTGCCTTTGGTCTCTGGGACAAAGAAGATCGTAAAGACAACGTTGAGTGCGCAAAGTACGGAAAATAGCCAAAACGTCCCAGCGTTGGAAAGGAGGTTCTGAAAGACAAAATATTCCACATTCACGACCTTGCTGTAATTCCACATGCTTTTTTTTTATTTGTAATGAATGTCAATTATTATAATGCACAGTGTGATCAATGCCAATCCCCATCAAGTCTCTAACGTTAAGAACCAAGGGCCCCTTACTGTGAGATCCTGGAAAGTCTTGGTGACGACAAAAGCTGCACTCCAGTTGGTGAGGACGCAGACGGAACTGGCCAGACCACGCACAGGGGTGGGAAAAATCTCTGACATCACCAACCAAGGGATGGGGCCCCAGCCAAGGGCGAAGCCTGGGGGAAGGGAAAGCACATCCACCCCATGATCAAAAGCAGCATAAACGGTTAGGAAGCCCAAGAGAATCCAGAGCTTCCTGTAGATTTTATGGTCTGCCAACCAATGCTTATGTGGTCTTTAATGATCCATTCAGCGGAACATAGTATTAAAAGATAGAAACAATGCTATAAAGTCAATCAAATCAGTACAGTGTGCAGATCATCTGGGGGTGAAGGAACAATGAATACAATGAAACACAAGGTTGTGACCTTATGGTTTTGCATGAAAAAGATAAAAGTTAAAGGATCAAGAACCGGTGTATTAGTTTGGGCTACTAACATGCAATGTTGAATTGGTAGAGAATACTAAGAATACACAAACCACAATGGGCAAGTTGTCTTGAAGGGAGATCTTGTGTATGATGGCCAAAATGTGCTTGTATTGAAGTGTTAAAAATCATTTCTATCAAATAAAGGAACACTGTTGTATTTCAGTTCAACTTGATACAGTTCAACTTCATGGCATTGGGCACCATTAGTTATGACATTGAATTAAATCTCAATTGAATTGAATTTTATTTGTATGGAGCATTTTTACAAGATTACATTGTCTCAAAGCGCTTTACGTTACCCCTGGCCAAAGCCCCCCCAGTTAGCAAGCCTGAGGCGACAATGGCAAGGAAAAACTCCCTAGAAGGAATAAACCCTGGGAGGAACATGAGTCAAAGGGGGGCCCAATCTCCGGCAGAGGAAGTCAAATGAGCAAGATGGCAAAGTCCCAGTTCACACTGTCATAATTCTAAGATTTGAATCTCAGTGCGAGGGGCAGACAGGTGCTGGTGCTGCTTCTGATGGCAGGATGAAGAGGGGTGCAGTAGCAGGGAAGGAAGGAGAGACGTCACAGGGACCAGGACAGGCCGGCTGGAAGGATGTCACAGTCTCACTGAATTTAAGCAATCGAGGTGAGGTAAGGAGCATGCACTGATTACAGTGTGTAAGGAGCATGCACTGATTACAGTGTGATTACAGCACCCACCACATGACAAACCACTGCCGCACCCACCACATGACAAACCACCTCAGGGATGACAACATGAGTGCAACCATGCAGCAGGTGATACCTAAGTACCACACTACTCCGAATGGACCAGTGGCTGGAGTGCCAATCCTGCCACCAACCCCCAAGTTATTCCCTGTATGTTGGAGGACCTCCTTGCAGAGCTGGATGTAGATTAACATCATACTCGGAGTGAAGCAATAGCAGGTTAATGGAGTAGAATCACCCTGAGCATTCACGGGATTTGAACCAGCAACCTTCTAGTTGGCGGCACAGATCCCTAGCCTCAGAGCCAACCACCCCGCCATAGAGCAATCAAAATCAGTACTAAAATTACTTCCCCTCGTGTGTCGCCATCCAATCAGCTCTGCTCACAAAGAAGTAGTGAAGCCAGTTGCCCAAGTGTTTGGTCTTCCTCACCAGTGATGAAGACGCCCATGCTGGTAAGGGCGAGCCAGGACAAATCGGTCTGCGGGCCGTCGGACACCAGTGGGGGATTGAAGTCCGAGGAGTTGCTGGGATTCGGGCTGCACAACCTGAAGTACACTCCGAACACTGCTGTGCTGATTGCCATGGCGACCCCTGGACCAAATAAACAAACAAACCGGAGGGGATGCAGAATTTGAGGAAGGCCTGCTGGAGCCACACTCGGAGTGCCGCGTACACTAAGCCCGGCGTACAGGGGCACGTCACGGGATGAAGCTGGATTTAACATCCCTCCCAGTTTAAGATTTTCTTACTCAAACTTCACCAGGTGGCTGGGTGGGGCGGCTGCTGGCATCCAAAGTCCTGACTCACTAAGGGACTATAAGCAATATAATGGGAGGAATTCATTTTCTTCCCCATTTGACACCACACGCAATATAAAGAGCCCTATCGCTGCCTAATTTTTGCTGTAATTCAAGCTACATGACACAAGACTCGATAAACCCAAGACAAAAGACCTGTCGGGTCACGGTGGCTACCTGTAAAATTACACTGTACCTTGTGTTTATGGGAATTAAGGCTTCTACATTACAGAGCCATTACAAGGTCTTTTCTTACGGGAAGAAATTTTCATTATGCAAAACATTACATATCCAAAGAAATTAACAGACATATCTAGGAATAAATTAAGGTGTGGGACAAATAACAGGAGCACCGAATAAAACCGGCGAACCTTTAAATAACTGAACAGAGACATGAAGATTAGTCATATTAGGCTGTATGGCAGAATCATCTTGAAATTCATCTGTGGTAATAGATTATGAACAATAACCTGCACAGCACAGCAGGGGTCAGTAGTGGCAATGGGTGCATTAAATAAGAAGCACTAAATACGCATTGACAGCTGTACCGTTAACTCTCTGAGAACTTTACACTGTGCAGTGGCTTTTTGGTGCACTCACGGATACTTATGTACCTGACACAATGAGCAGGACCTTCCTCCCAGCCCGGTCCATAACCACTGCGGCCAGGGCCGTGAAGATCACCTGGAAGGCTGCAACTATCACCGAAGCCACGTCGCTTTTCTGATAAGCAAACGACGACGCTCATCATCAGTCACCTTCATTCAAATCCATTGTCATACAGAAGCACGCATCTGTCTTTGAGGCAGGTCAGACTCGGGCTGCACACAGTACCCTCTGCCCAACCTAGTGCCACTATATCGTTAGGGCAGGGGTGGGCAATCTTATCCAGAAAGAGCCATTGAGTAAGTGGATTTTGGCTACAACTCCCGAATTTGATTACTAATTAGAGGACTGATTGGCTGAAAGGTCCTCACACTTGTGTTTGAACAGCTGACCTAAAGGTTATCTTAAAAACCTGGATACATACTGGCCTTTTATGCATAAGCTTGCCCACCATGATGTTAAGGAGTTCTTCAAATACAGGAAACACAACCTGTATTTCAACAATTAAAATGCAACATTCCCATCTATTCTGCCAGTTTACCAGTCTGGTCCAAGGACAGATGCATCTCCATCTCACAATAATTCATCTTTCAAAATCGTAATTCAGCTTTAAGGTTTTTGAATAAAATTTGTTAAAATAAAAATAGGAGAGACTTTATATAAAATACTGTGGGAATTAAAGGATGAGCAGCGTTACGGTCTCGGTGCTGTACCTTAAAGTGAGCGTCTTCGAAGATGGTCTCAGCATAAAACATGATGGCGTTAATGCCCGTGAGCTGCTGGAAGAGCATCATTAGAACTCCCACCAGCAGGGGCTTGTAGATGCCAGGGTCTTTGAGGTCAGACAGCTGCAGGCGGCTGTCCTGCAGAGAGACAGGGGACGGCAGCACCCACTCAATCCCATCCATACTCAAAGAGGACATGTTCCCTAAGAGAGGGAAGATCAGCTGCAAAAATGGATGCTAGCGGGCGGTCAGATGTTACACCTCATGGTACTGGAGTGTACCATTAAAAAAAAACCCACCATGCATCACCCTTTACTGGGCTTTCACTACCCTGGCTGGCTGTAACCCTATACATTACTCCTAGATTGCTGTTCATAAGATGCTGGTCATTCCTGGTACACCAGCCACTAAGCAGTCGTCCCATACATTAATGAGAAACACTGGGACAGATTCTTATCACTGCAGTCACCCTACCACTGGATGTGGTTACCCCTATTCATCCATTCCAGGCCGTGCTATGGTGTTGATTGTATCAGGTCTGTCAGATCCATTTATTCTCTGATGGCTGGGCGCCGATAACATTTGCCAAGAAGACCAATTGCACGGGTAGGAAGCAGAACATATTACTGCAGTCTGATTATTGCCGTTTTTCTACTGAATTTCTGAACAGCATCTGAATTTTAAACCGCTAGATCATTGAGTATTATTTCTTACTTTCAATATTAGGTGACACTCTACTTGAGGGGGCACAAAAAACTTAGTAACTCAGTTACTACTCAAATACAAACCATGAACAAATATAGTAACTGCGTGATATACATGAACCTTTAACTTATTAATGATGAATGAACCTGGGATCATCCATTAACTTCCGCAGGGGCAGCAGTCTCAGCAGGGAAACCCAGACTTCCCTCTCCCCAGCCACTTTCTCCAGCTCCTCTGGGGGAATCCTGAGGCGTTCCCTGGCCAGCCGAGAGACATAGTCCCTCCAGCGTGTCCTGGGTCTTCCCTGGGGCCTCCTCCCAGTGGGACATGCCTGGA
>JAODKF010000046.1:32311802-32322618 GCA_026779585.1 Mormyrus proboscirostris
CCCCCCCCCCCCCCCCCCCCCCCCCCCCCCCCCCCCCCCCCCCCCCCCCCCCCCCCCCCCCTGCGCCAGGAGCCGTTTGAGCTCTGTGCCCAACAATCCAGCGTGTGACACAGTACGACAATTCACCTCAGGTACCCAGGCACTAAACAAAGCCCAGCATTTTGTTTGACTTAGCTAATTATGCTAATTACGCCACGTATTGCATAGCATAACACTTTCTACTTGGCTAAAGTGCTTTTCTGACCCTCTGAGTTTTTGCAACGTTATGATGGGAACTTGTCCTCCTTTGCCATTGCCCACCTTCTTTCTGCATCCAGTGTCCTCTTTTTACTTATAAGGATGAGAATCATCTCGTGGGCTCAGTATATGGAGGCCAGCCTAATGCTGCTGGGCGTGCTGACCCTCTCAGTGTCTCTGGGAAACATCTCTTCCAGAGGACAGGTACGATGTGTCCGGTCAACCTGTCAATCTTATACTCACCTCAGCTGCACACACTTAGTGGCCGGTTTCTTGCATACATTGCATACAGCACACAGGTAAGGTTAAGAGATTTCATTATTCTTTGGCAAAACTTTAGCACAGCTAGGTTCCCTGATCGAAATGACTTTGAACATGGTGTGATTGCTCGTATCATTTGTGTTGATTCCAGCATCTTAGAGACAGCTACTGTACTGGGATTTCATACACTACAGTGGGTGGAGTTTACAGAGAATAGTTTAATGAACAAATAACTTCCATCGATGATATTTCTGTAGCTGAAAACATCTTGTTATTTGTTTGAGAATGGCCAGTACATGAGCCATAAAAATCTCATAAAAGAGGGCGGCAAAAAAGAACAGGCTAGTACAACGGTGGTGTGTAGAATGGCTTCTCTGAACGCACTTGTCGACCTTTCAAGTGTTTCTGGAGTAAAAAAGTGAGTCCTCAAGTAAAAAGTGTGTACCTCAACAAACTGAGTTTACATAACAGCAATCTCATTTTTAAGTGTTTCAGGTCTCATCTGGGGACCATGCCCCCCCACCCCCCCCCCTACGGTAAGTCTGTCATCTTCCAGAACCCAAAAGAAATTCAATATGCTATACTGCTCTTTGTTCCAGGAAGAGGGAGTGGCGTCCAACAGCTTGGAGGATGAGGCGGATGTGACAACCTACTGGTGGGGCGAGTGGGCTAAGTGGACGGCCTGCACACGTACTTGCGGAGGAGGGGTTATGTTCCAGGAGAGGCACTGTCTTAAACAGAGGTCAGAGCATGTGCCGGAGTTAGAGAGGGCAGTGCAATGTCACTGGCAGCATTTGACTGTCCCAAAGTTGTCCGCGGAGCAGCTAGATGGCGTCGATACAATGTGGCATGTGATCCACAAGGTTTTCCGAGCAACCGGATACCTGGATCAGCAGTTATGAGCAATGTGCCATTTTTAATTATTTCTGTTAATATATCAGAACTCTTGTTTCATCATGCCGTTATTTCATACCTACCTTCGGGGGCGTGACATTCGGTACAGTATCTCAGGACAACGGGGATTTCCACGACCTGCGTCATTGGTGTCTCTGCCAGCGAACACACCGGTAAACGCTGGGTGACTTGATCAGGTCACTGAGGCCTCCATTTATAGACATGCTGGCTAGAACTGTACGTGAGCCTGTTTACACATTCAAAAAAGGAAGCCAAGAAAAGCTCTGGAAATTTTGCAGGCCATTCAAACAGGTGTGACGGACACATTCTTGCGTACATGCAGATGTTTACATTTTTTTGTCCGCTGCCTTTTATCTTTTATCAGTTATTTCCCAAGAGCTTGCATCTTTTTACGAAAGATTTTGTCACAACTTGTCACGCAGCTTCAAATTAGAATTCAGCTTGAGGGAACGATCGAAAGCTGAGCAACAACAAATTCCACTTTTTCTTCAAAGGAAGAAATCTGTTGCTGGGAAGGAAAACATGACTTGCAGCGGCACAGCAAAGAAATACCACCTGTGTAACACTAAGGTGAGATCTCGCTGCCTGAAACGCAAAAGCAAAGGTGAACACCTTTCACCAGTTCCAACAGCATACTCCAAATGCTAAAAACCCAAAAGGTCCAAAGTAATCATTAGTACTGTGACGAGTACTCAACAAACCTGTCCTACTCATCATTACTCATTGCTCCTCCTGCCAACTGTGTGAAACCTCATTATAATTGCTTTGTGTAGTTGATGCTGAATCTGAGGTTAGTGAATCTGTGTCATGGTTATACCGGTGCTGATGCCAACACTAACATAATGGGAGCCAGGCTTGCCGAAGTGCATTAAGGTCTATGGACCCTCACCACGATTGCAGGACTGCCCATCCACTGGCCGAAGCTTCAGAGAGGAGCAGTGTTGGTCCTTCAACTCGCAGCTTTACAACGGCAGAAGCTATCACTGGAAACCTCTCTATCCCGGTAACAGCATGTTCCTGCACCACCCGTTTCCTGCCTTCTGCACAGCCGAGCTGCGTTTCCGAGTTCTGACCTGGCCCGTACCGCCCTGCAGACGACTATGTCCATATCTCCAGCAACCCCTGTGACCTGCACTGCACCACACCTGACGGCCAGAGGCAGCTGATGGCGCCTGCCCGTGACGGCACGTCATGCAAGTACAGCAACTACAGAGGTGTCTGCGTCAACGGCAGGTGTGAGGTTGGTGAACAGTGTATCGATTGATATCTTTATTTAGCAGTGGCTTTTATCTAAAGTGATGTGCGATTGGGAAAGCAGGTCATGGCCATCCATGGAGCAATAGGGGTTTAGGGTCTTGATCAACAGCCCAATGGTAAAATCACTCTGCTGACCATGGTATTTTTGATCGGTGACTTTTCAATCACAGAGTCCTAACATGCTAACAAGGGCATAGATTTGAGCATGGACGGTATGGACCTCTACCTACCAGTATTGTGGAACCTGATTTGGTCCCTTCCAGCGTTGAAACCAAACCTACATTCTTGATACATTCATGATAGTGTGCTGATTTAAAGGTGCTATTGTGAACACCAATGATTCTACAGGAGACAGTTGATCTACCATATGTGTTTCTCTTGGAGTTATTTTTACATGTGTCACCATAGGAATGGACAGAGGTGCATAAATGTGTGCTTTTATAGAAGGTTGCTATGAGAGTTGCTTTGGGAAGAGATGGATCATGAGTGTGTCATATGCTGTGAGAAGGCATAGGTATAATATCAAGAGCCCGGGAAGTTCCTTATAACTACGAGAAGTCTTCTATGAGAGAGGACATTCAACTGTGTGCGTATGTCATTGCAGCCTATTGGGTGTGATGGTGTTCTCTTCTCACCCCACACCCTGGACAAGTGTGGCGTGTGCCAGGGCAACGGCAGCAGCTGCAGCCGAATTACCGGAAACTTCCGGCGGGGTGCCTCCAGTTTGGGTAAGAGGTGCCAAAGGCTACCGGGGTCCTATGAAAGGGCCACAAGGCAGACTTTGGGTGATATAAGTCAAGGTAGGGCTACAGAAGCACGAGGTAGGGAGAGGTAAGGGAGGTAGAGAGGAGAGGGGAAGGTAGCGGACATGAAACATCAGGCCTCTCAGGTCTGCAGAGGTGTTCTGATGAGTAATGGACTCCCACTGCTGTTGTCTCCTCCTAGGTTACTCCTTCATCACACAAATCCCCGAAGGCTCTTGGGATATCCAAGTCATAGAGAGAAAGAAGTCTGCTGACGTTTTGGGTATTTACAGCTTTTTCTGTTCAAGAAGCCCCACAAAATAATCCCACCATCCTAACACGAGCTTTCCTCTGCAACATACTCTTAGACATTACAACACCAGACGGGAACAAGGTGTCCTGCAATATGAATTTTGCTCTGAAGCAAACCATTCTAGCACACCTGACCCCAGAGTGACATGCTCAAAAACATACCTTGCATATACATATGAACACGGATAGCACGTCCTGATTTTGCCCAATTAGATGTGTCCCTGGGTCAGCAAGGGAGGGGCTTGTGTTTTGCTTCTTTAACCAGTCACAGTCTCACGATCACATGACATCACCACACTAATTAAAACTAAATGTTTTCTGTTAGCAACAAGGTGCAGAGATTTGTAAAGTACCTATTTTACTGCATATGCATTTTTTAAAGGGACATGTCATGGATAAACAGAGATGAAACACAGGAATATGCTTATCTACAAAGGCCATGTAAGTGTGTGTCTTTATTTCATGACGATAATGGTGATAATAATAAGAACAACAATAACAAAGCTCAAACCAGCAACCTTGTGATCACAAGCACAGAGGCCTTGCTTGCTGAACCCCACACTGCCCTGTTGTGTTGGCTGGAAGCCTCGACTCTGGAAAATAAAACAGACAAATGTGGTGATGTCATATGATGAAGACTGTGATTAGTTAAAGAAATGAAACACAAGCCCCTCCCTAATTGAACCCAGGTACACAACAGACTTGGGAAAATTGGGATGTCCGAATTGGCTATATTAATTAAAATATGATAGGATGACAATTTAATAGTAGGACTTCACAATACAAACAAAGAATACTTTCTTCAGGTATGGTTTCAGTTATGATCGAAGGGTTCTTTGTCAAGCACTTTTTATTGCTATTCCTTGCTGTTCCCTTGCTGTTCAGTTTGAACCCAGAATGCATCCATTAATATCTAGCTTTGTTGAGAAAACTGGTCAACGCTGTATAAAATGGCGTTTCTTTACCAATGTTGTATAAGACATAACCAGCGGTTATGGCAGATTTATATACAATGAAAGAGTATTATGGGAATATCTGATCAAATGATACTGTAAACTAAGTCTGTTTCGTTCATAAACAAATATGTTGTGTTCAGGACGTAAATATGTACTGTTATGGTTTAGAAAAATACTTACACATTCACAAATAATTACATCTAAACATATGGGCCACTTGACCTTATCAAGATTTGGTCATTATTAGGGTTTGTAAAAATCCTTTTCATGCAGCTGTCACAGACCAGGCCGGAAACTTCTTCTTCAATGGTGCCTACAAAGTGGACAGTCCACAGAACTTCCAGGCTGCCGGGACAATCTTCAAGTACCGTCGTCCCATGGATGTGTACGAGACGGGGATCGAGTACATCGTGGCCAAGGGGCCCATCAATCAGCCCATCAACATCCTGGTACTGTCGAGGGGTTATCTTTTGCGCTGGCGAATGGCTGGCGGGCAGTCATGCCAGTCACCAGATCTGTGAGGCCAGGCCCTATGATTGACATCAGTGATTTATGAGTGAACAGTGGTAGCACTGAATAGTGTATGATGGATTATCATGTTACATTGGCATGCTTGCAATTTTTGCTGGCAGTTTGAGCTTCCGTGTCACTAATTTGCATCAAAATAAAAAGTCTGTCACTTCTAACCAATGTGCAATGGATCAAGCGGCCTATTAAATATGCAGCCGATAACGTTTCATTCATCTTAAAAGATGTCTGTCAACCCATTTTGAAGGTCTCTCTCATATGGTAATTTATTTGCTCTGCCAAGGTGTGGAATCAGAATGGCCGGACCCCCTACATCACCTATGAGTACACGGTGTTACGGGATCCCCTCTCTTCTGCCCCTCTGGCTCAGCAACATTCTGAGACGGCAGAGGACAGGAGGGGTGGAGATACCTCCCTAGGGGTGGGGCGACTGGCAGTCAATGGTGTGGAGCAGAACACGAGTGCAGTTGAGATCGAACAGACATCCGACATAGAAGCAACAAGAGAGCACAAGGGCCAGGAGACGAATGAGGTGTACAAAGGAATAAGCTCTGTGAACTGTGCACAGGATGGCCTGAGCACGTGTCAATACACAGGTGAGCCCCTCAATGCAGGTCCACCCCTATGTTCTTCCATAGCTTGCATGTTGGTTGACTTGTCAGCTATGTTGAAGCGAAGCTGGTTCTAATACTGAGATGCTACTGAAGGTCCTGATTGCCTCCATTGCCAAAAAGTCTCTCACATGCACCTCCCAAGACCCTCCACACCCACCTTCAAAGATTTCCAAAGATCCTTCAGCTCCGTCACCAAAAGCCCTTCACGTCCACCTCCTTACAGTCACTAGTAAAGCTATCTATCCTTCATGCATCTGTCCTCTCCAGGGTCAGGATGCATGCTGCTGAGACTATTTCACACGCCACGTTCCACAGACTCACAAGAGACAAGGCAGAAAGTGTTTATGGATGAAACCTCTTCTGTCGGGCTATGAGGGGCTATGCATCTTACCTCAGCAGGCATGCAGTTTGGCCCAATGAATGGTCCAGCAAGGCACTATAGATTCATACCCACAGTATCAGTAAGCGCAGTAGCAGTCACTCTGTACTTCCAGGTGTTGGGGGTGAAGCAAACAAATCTCCTGGTTCATCCCAAATACTCTGTATCCTAATGGTGTTCAGAGAAGCATGTTTCCTAACCCATAATCCACTGTAAACCTATTCGTACAGAGTGATAACCATGATCAGGACTTACTTATACTGTATAATGTTAGTTGTTTCCAAGAGTAATTTAACTAGGTGAAGTCTTATCATCTGCGTTTCACTTCTCTCCCCCCCCTCTTATTCTGGTAACTATATAGAAAGGAATGATTCCAGGTCAGCTGGTACGACTGGGCCTGTATTCCCCGCTGGCCACAGCCCTTCTGAGGAGGTGCCAGACACTGATAACCTCATATGGAGTGTACTGCTGGGGAAAGGCATTGGCTCAGACGAGCTGTTTGTCAACCTCTCAACCAATCAACTGCTGTCCCAGGGAGAGGGACTGTACTCTTCAGAGAACGAGCCTTTAGATCTAGACTATATAAGTCTAGCGCATGGCAACGTCAATGCTAGCGATGGCTCTCTGCAGGAGCTCAGCATCGGTCGCCGTCGAAACGACACTGGGGACTTCCTGTTTCACAACCGGACAGCTCTTCCAGGCGTCAAAGGTGGCGCTCGGACTAACCGTAGCAGGTATGGTGACTCACTAACAAACAAACGATCTTCAGCTCCATCCTCACTGCTTTCTGAAGGGCCTCTCCACCCATCCACTTTCTTTTCTTCCAAAAGAAATATAAATATGTAGTATAGCTGTGGTGGATTGCCACCGACTATCCGTCCATCTTCCAACTGAACCAACCCCAGACAACACAAAGATAAAGGCCAGGGGGGCACCCTGAATGGGATGCCTGTCCTCTGTAGGGAACATACATACACGCACTATGGGCAATTGCCAGTTAGCCTGGACTGTAGGAGGAAACCAGAATTCCTGGAGGAAATACACAGAGAACTTGGAAACTCCACACACGCTACAGAGGCCAGATTCAGTCCCCCAACGCTGGAGGTGTGAGGCAACAGTACCACACCCTGAACCATCATGCCCACTATTTTTTAGACCTGTACCAACCAAGATGAAAAACCCATCCATTTTCTGTAACTGCTTATTCTATTTAGGGTCTTGGGGGGTCCAGAGCCTATGGGCACAAAGCAGGGAGAAACCCAGGACACTAATGCATGACAGGGTAGACACACACCTAGAAGCAATTTGGTAACTCCAATCAACCTCAGCTCAATTTTGGACTGTGGGGGGAAACCGGAGTACCAAGAGGAACCCCCATGATGACAAGGGGAGAACATGCAGGCATGGCGGAGGCTCGAACGCCGGTCCCCGAATTGCGAAACAACAGTGCAAATCACTGCACCACCACGCTGCCAAGATGAAAGATGCAAAACTAAAATTTAAATTAAAATGAGTAAATTGAGAAATGAAGAAAAGTGATGTTTGGAGCACACATTAGATGTGGTTATTGACCCAGAAAAACATAAGAAAGGGAGACGCTTCTTTCTCCGTTGAAATTCGGTCGCTGTTTGACGGTGTGCCCTTAGGGTGATACAGCTGCTGATAGGTTTGGTCTAGTTTTAGACAACGGGGTTGTTGACAAAAACTTGCTCATTACATTATAGTTTGTTGATGAAGTGTTTATGTTTATGAAGTGGCGGCATGCACTTTAATAGATGGCTACATGGAATTCTAAGGCATAGCTTGCTGGAGTCTTGCTGTGGTACCTTTCAGTAAAGATCTTAGCCTGACCTGCTGTGTGAATGGATACAAAGTGACTTTGAACGAAAGTCTAATCTAAACAATGAAATTTAAATCTGCATCAGTAGGTATGACTAGACCTGCACACACATAGCTGTTTAATCTGTACCAGGCGACCTGCAGGCATTATAACGTTAAAATGTTAGAACGATTTCATATCACTTGTTTGATGATTATTATGCAATTATTTAACTTCAGCCAAGCCCAATGATTAGCTGTGCAGTAACCTATATATATACACAGGAATAGAAGAGATGTTTTAATTATGCAAGATGCCAGTATATCAGTCCCAGGAACCCTGAGATGCAAATCATCAGGATGGTATTAAAAATGAAATACAGGATAAAGTATAAGGTTTTTAAGAGACACATTTTATTAAGCTGTCTAGTTGTTCTTGGATTGGATCTTTGGACCTTACCTCTAAAATATCTTAGAAAGCTTACCAGCATATCCCATATATATTTCTAACTAACTCGCAAAATTAGAATTTATTAGATTATTGAGGTTTTTCAGTTCAAATGTGTATGTACTCAACTCTACATTTTATAAGTTGGGATATGACTTTTCCCTCTAAAAACCAAACAAAAGCAGTAAAAAATAGTTTTTTTTGCAGAAACAAATATCTATTCCAGTTTGTATTCCACTCAAGTCCTTTCATGTTTTGTGTATCAGTAAAATTTACACGCAATCATAAAATGGGTAACATCCATTCATTCAGTCTCTCCACCTTCCCGCATTTTATCCAGTGCAGGTTGGGGGGCAGCACAGGTAGCACAGAGCACAAGGCGGGGGACATTAGGGACAGGATTGCACTATAGTACACGGGGCACAAAATCTCACACATACGATCACATACTGTAAGCAATATAGAAATACCGATTAGTTTTACTGAATGTGCAATGCACTGTCAGAAAAAATTACCCTCAAGGGTCTAGGTAATTGTTAATAATTAAGGTACACAAATTCATACCTCTTTTTCTGACCCGGATGAATCCTGAGTTACATGGGGAAAACATGTGATCTCCATACACGCAGTAAAGGGATAGACTTTACACCCCAAAATGGTCCTCAATGCTATAAGAGTCAGTTTGTTAAAAATCCCAAAAATTGAGGCTGAATCTGAATTTTCAGCCTG
Organism: Mormyrus proboscirostris; assembly: GCA_026779585.1. Classification (NCBI taxonomy): domain Eukaryota; kingdom Metazoa; phylum Chordata; class Actinopteri; order Osteoglossiformes; family Mormyridae; genus Mormyrus; species Mormyrus proboscirostris. The sequence goes on from JAODKF010000046.1 coordinate 32,321,000, forward strand.
TTTCCTTTTATTTGAAGGAAAGGAGGCTGAAATGGGAACTGAAAAATGTGTGGTTAATATGTCAATGGATACAAAGTGCTAGGAAACCAAAGTGTCACATCATTTAAAAATAAAATAATAAAGAACCTTTACAGGTTTTACGGTGGACGCCCGAGCCGCTGTGCATGGTGGTGGATGTGCACGCAGCTGTCTTTAAGGAGCTCGATAAGAGGCTATCCAACTTCAATGGACCCTCCTGCATTGTGAGCCTCAGGCCCCCAGAGCCGGTGCTGTCAGCTTTCTCTGATAAACGCACAGGGGGGGGGGCGCCTGGCCCAGAATTCCTTGCCACATTTATAATTCATGTTTGGGCTCCCCCTGCTGCTCGCAGACATCGCCCTGCCAGCCCTGCTGCCAGGGGTCGTAAAACAGGCCGTGTGGTGGGGAGCCCTCTTTTCCTGGCAGGGGAGGGAATGCCGCAGCACGCCTGCGGGAAGCTCCAGCGGAGCACGTTTGCCATGACGCAACTAGGACATTCCACTGGCCTCACTGTCTCCTATAGACACAGAGGTGTCTAAGCAACGAGGTTGTGGATTCAAGCATAGGCCGGTGATGTCATGGCCCGGTGTACATGTGTCTGGTGGTGCCAAAAGGCTCAGAGCAGCTGTGCTCCCTTGCCGCAATGAGTAAGAGCTGAGGAAGTGTCGCCTTTGTTTGATTCTGGTGAGGAAGAGGAGGATGAGGCTGGTGCTGAAAGAAACAGGTTCCTTCACTTTCAGGAAGAGGCTTGGCTTTTGGGACAATACTTATTTTTAATGCAAATGTAGAGACTAATTTAAGACTTCCCTAAAAAATTGCATGGAGAGAACAGAAAGAGGTGAGACTGGTGTGAAGGTCAATGAGGTTAAAAGATACTAAACTTTTCCTATTTAGTGATGCTTTTGATGTTTTGTTGTTGCTGTTAATCTTCTCCTTCACCATCTTCTTCTTATTATTATTTAAAATTACATTGTCTTACCAGAACAATCATCATTATATTCCATTACAGCTGGAAATCACAATGAGGGAATGATATGCCTCAGATTAGCACAGAGGAGTCATGTCTGAAGATGCCAGTGTGACCTCATGGTCTCTCTGTCGACAGAAATCACCAGAAGCCCCCGAACAAGAACCTGAGGCTGAGCGCGGCGGACATGTACCGCTGGAAGCTGTCCTCGCAGGAGCCCTGCAGCATGACCTGCTCCATAGGTGTGCTAGCTCACCGGCCTGCTGATTGCTCACCTGCTAACTCACTTGCCCGCTCACCCGCCTGTTGACCCGCCTGTTGATCCGCTCGCTCACCCGCCTGTTGACCCGCCTGCTGACCCGCTCGCTCACCCGTCTGTTGACCCGCCTGCTGACCCGCTCACTCACCCGCCTGTTGACCCGCTCGCTCACCTGCCTGTTGACCCGCCTGCTGACCGGCTCGCTCACCTGCCTGTTGACCCGCCTGCTGACCCGCTCGCTCACCCGCCTGCTGACCCGCTCGCTCACCTGCCTGTTGACCCGCCTGCTGACCCGCTCGCTCACCCACCTGTTGACCCGCCTGCTGACCCGCTCACTCACCCGCCTGTTGACCCACCTGCCCCCGTCATTTGTTT
>JAODKF010000046.1:32326039-32348848 GCA_026779585.1 Mormyrus proboscirostris
TATGAAAGTGAGTCTCTCAATGTCTCTTCAGAAAAAAAGTGACAAGGCCAGATTTTACAATACAAAAGCAAGCAAAGACTGGTTGATAGAATATTTTTGTAATGAAGAATGTCTTTAATAAAATCACTATAATAAAAAACTATTCCCCTTCCAGCGTACTTGCGTGTGGGATCAATTTTAGTTTTGTTTACAAGCTATTCTTATTTCATCTGATGATCAGTATCACGAGGCACCTGACAATTTGCCTTTTGCAGCATCTTTGCAACATCGTGGACAACTTGCGCTACAAAAAGAGCAAGTTGAGGGAGGCGTAAAAATAATTTCCCCACGGGGGATCAATAAAGTTCCATTATTATTATTATTATTATTTAATATCTTACATTTTGATTTTACTTTCTTATGTATTTGACATTTTTATGAAGTCATGTAACCAGAGGAGCGACAAGCAGCATGCCCATGTATAAGCAATACAGGCATCATTTGTCATTGTCCTATAAGTTTTTGGATTTTATTTCTGAGTAAATATAGGAAATGTTTTTTGGTAGCTTAGCTCTGTTGTTGTCTCTTGTGTCCCCGTTTGATGACCTCACGACACAGTGCTCTGGATCATGTGGCCAGGGGACCATGGTCCGCTATGTATACTGCAAGACCCCGGATGGAAGGGTGGTGCCTGAATCCCAGTGTAGCCCTGAGGACAAGCCGCTGGCCATCCACCCCTGTGGAGAGAGGGAATGCTCCCCACACTGGCTGGCACAAGACTGGGAGAGGGTAATTTAGCTGGAGGAGTGAGAAGGAACAAGAGAAGACATTAAATTTTGCCTCAGAAAGGAATTCACACAATAAATCATACTTCATATGGGTGAAGTAATGAGACTTTAATGATAATTTACACCTGAATTTGCATTGGCTGAAAAGCAGTTTCAGGAGACACTGCATGCTAAAACACTAAAAACCAGAAATGAATGATGCATAAATAATCTATTCATAAATGATGCATAAATAATCTAATCAGATTGTAGAGGAGATGAGTCCAAGCGACTAGAGTAAGTGAGACCAAGACATCTGATTGGCTGATCCTGTCTCCTCTAGTTGCTTGGACTTACATCCTCAACAAAAATGTTTTTCCCTCAGAACATTTCTGTGTAAGTAAAACTCCCATGAGCTTTACAGATGCTCGATATTGACTCAAACTTGAGATTTTTGCTGCAGGCTGTTACTGTTAGTCTTCCAGAGATACTGCAATTTGTTGTAATTCAGGTTTGTCTCCCGCAGTGTAACACCACGTGCGGCCGTGGTCAGAAGCGTCGAATCATCCTCTGTGTGGGAATCACTGGGGGAAAGTTCCAGACCTATTCGGATGATGAATGTGAGGCTGACAAACGGCCCTCGGATGAAAGCACCTGCTTCGAGAGGCCTTGCTTCAAGTGGTACACCACGCCGTGGTCTGAGGTGAGCTGCCACGACAATGTAGAACTCTCCATAAGGGCGGAGAACGAGGAAGACTTTCAGGGTTCCGTACACTAGGGGGAGCCCATGAATTTGTAAATAATGGTAGCTTTGATTTGGAAAAGGAGGGAGGGTCATGCAGTTAAATTTTTCAGGATCCAGACATATTTTTGCGTGGCCCTGAGTCTATAGATAAGATTTCAAAAGGTGACCCCCACCCACCCGAACTTTGGTGCATGCTGGGAAACTAAGAGCCTTGCCGCTGCTTTTGCCACCCAAGTGCACCAAGACCTGTGGAGTGGGCGTGCGCATGAGGGACGTCAAATGCTACCAGGGGCGGGAGCTCGTCCGAGGCTGCGACCCCCTGACCAAGCCGGTGGCCAAGCAGACATGTGCCCTGCAGCCCTGCCCAACGGCACCTCCAGGTAGAGTAGGGTAGGATGGCGAGGGAGGCTCACTCTGATTGGCTGACTGTTAGTGCAGTCATTTTTAATTGGGTGCCTGCCTTCCTGCACAGATGAGAACTGCCAGGACCGGCCTACCACCAACTGCACCCTGGCTCTGAAGGTAAACCTGTGCAGTCACTGGTATTACAGCAAGGCCTGCTGCCATTCCTGCAGGGCCATTCGCTCCTCCTAGCCCCAGCTGGATCATGCTGACCTTCCAAGATGTGCCCTGGGACAAAGAGCGCCCTCCATTTGACGTCGGGGGGGGGCACAAGCACTGGACTATGGCAGGTTCTTCCCTCACCTAGAATTTAATGCCTCAAATGTATAAGAAAATCAACCCTAAGACCGCTGTATCTGCAGTCCTCTTCTCCTCTGGTGCCTAGGTGAAATAGTCTATGAACATCAGTGTTCCTCAACACTTGAGGCGGCCAGAGGAGGAGCTCCTTTTCCCTCTGAGGTTCGTCTAATTGGGAGTAGTACAGGTACCAAGTCACACACCCCCTCACCCTTTGCGTTGGGCCATCCCGCCATTTCCAGCATCTTTTTCCCCATATTTTTCTCATAGCTGTCCCAGTCATGACCACAGTGTCTCCTTGGGGGTCGTGTGCCATTGAGTGGGGAGATCCATTGACGTCTATCCTTATATGTGAGAGAACACATCAACCTACTCCAGTCGAGTAGGACTCAGACACAAAAGCCAGCAGTGACTTTGATATTACAGATACATGGTTTTGACAACATTCCACTGCCATGGAATGACATGTTAAATTATTGCTGAGTGGAGTATACTGCATGTCTATACATTATATTTATGGTTAGTATTGTTATTGAATGGGGTTTTCCATGATGTCGAGGCTATTGCATGACAGATGTGCAATATTGAAATGATACCTCTGACTCCAGAAATAAGAACTTGTACTGTATGTCCAAACTGAGGTCTGCTCCTGCTTTCCTGCAACCTGTCCACTTCCCTCCCTGCCTCACCCCTTAACTACGTGCATATTATATCCATGTACCAGGGCCGCGTGGCCTCCGGGTGGTGGTGTGCTTCACTGACCTGCTGTTTGCCTGTGAGACTGGATCTTCGTCTAGCTCTGTGTTGACAGATGGCTAGAGCAAAAAAAAAAAATGCTGGCAACAGACAGTGGTGTGTGACAGGGTCTGGCACTTGTGCAAAGGGGGTGTAGAGTAATTTCAATAATAATAACTACACATACCACCCCCCCCCTCCCTGGAGAAAGCAATGCCATTATATATCTATGGCAATCATGCACAATAACACAAAGCCCAAAGGAATCGCTAAAAAAAAACAACGCAATAAATGGGGATTAAGTAACAGTGTGCTGCTTTCAGCATTTTGGTGTGGCATCCTGATGGTTGGTTACATCATCACGAGACGTCTAACCCGAGCCTTTAACATCCAGATGCATTTGTCACGGAAGCTGTGGCCAGGTTGCAGGAACCTTTACCTCACCCTATCCTAGAACCCCGTTTTCCATTGTAAAATGCTTTCTTCAGACCTTCAACAAGCTATTTTATTATCAATCAAAATGCACAATGTATCCATTTGTACTTTACTATAAATACTGTAAAATCATGTATCGCTGCCAGAAGACTATATTTTCATATGCATGTTCTTGTTATCACTTTCATTCAGTATTTTGATTGCAAGTGTTTTGTTTTTATTTATAGATTTGTTACAGAATTTATAATTCTAATTTTCGAGGAAAAGGCTCTAAGTGAGAGGCGTAATGCTGTCCTTAATTGGATTAATTAAATGTAATTGTTTAATCCCAGGCAGACAGCTGTGTCAGACCATGCCTTGTGAATGCCAGCTCAGCAGAAGGTGACACGCTTTGTTGGCCACATCGCGGTCATCAGCCCCTCGTGTGCTTCCAGCCACGCTAGAGACACAGACCAGCTGAAAACACATAGCACAAGACAGGGCCAGCCCTACCCTTTTCTGAGCCCTAAGCAAAATTTGATTAGCCCAGTTGCTATTGTTTTCCTTCCCATTCTTTCCATTCCCAGACTGATCAGATGAAGGACCCCCTTTTGGCAACTAGGCCACTTATTTCGTTTATGTCGTGGGCTGGACCTCACAATGATGACAGTATTAGTAAATATCCCAGAGACTGCAGACACAACACCATCCAGAATCAAAATTCAGTTAACTAGCTGCACATACAGTATAAATAATAATGCCTATCTGATCAGCAAAGCAAATGACAGTGTGTGTGTGTGTGTGTGTGTGTAGATGTGAATGGCTCGCAGAGTGAGGGACAGCTCTCGATGCTGTCGACGCTTCCACCTCAGCTCTGCCCTCAGCCAGTACAGCAGGCTGACCTCTGACCTCTTTGATGAGGAGACAGAATAAGAGAAGCCCCCCACCCATTGTCAGTGGATCTTTGTTGTTTTGCTGATAGAGTTTGGAATTTGTTCCTAAGGGGAAAAAATGGGGATACCTCTTCTATAGGCTTGGCACACAAGATTTAACATATTTAACAAAACCATAAAAGACACCCACACACACACACACACAAATATTAAAATAAGTTTTAAAGTTACTGCTGGAGCCCTTGTTTTGCAGGTTTTGCTGGACACTGTGCTGTCCACCGGTGTGCACAGCGGCTTCAAATGAAACACATAGCCTGATATCTGACAATCTGACTCGTTTTATTTTCCAGAGCAAGGCATAAAATGGCATTGTCTAGTAAGGCTCTTAAAAATGATCAAACCGCAATGTTTATTACCAAATAAGTAACACATATTTTTTTATCGATTCAGTAAGGATGTGTAAAGATCTGTATAACACACAGAACATTTCAAGATTAATGAAGAACATGAGTTGATCAGACACCTTCTGTTTAGTCACATAAAGTGTCTCTTTTATCCCCTAAAATCACAGCAGTAATGAGCATGATGATGATGCACACAATTAAAGTGGTTACATTTAGGCTAATAAATGGTGTGTTACAGTAACACTGATATTTACAAATGTGCCCTATTTCATAGCTTGGCTTTTTGTGCCGGATGTGTTTTCAGGATGCAAGTTCACCAAACTGAACATTTTTTGTCACAGGATGATTTTGACCATCTGTTCTGACTAGTAGGACAACAGAAGCAAAATGCCAACTTTTCCAGCTAGTTATCATCCACCCTGCACATCTAGCTGGGATACGGTGCCACACCAAATATCCAAGGTCTCAAAGACGACATCTGGAAAACGAAGGTCTTATTTTTACATGCACAGAAATGACTATGGTGTCATTCACTAGTTAGCAAATGCAAGCCTGACTTGAGCTTTAATATGTCAATAGAATTGTCAGCAAATATTTGCTGGGATCAGGTGAAACAAGCTTTGAAACACATGTTCTCCGCCTTTTTCACATAAAGTATACTCAGTAGCCCTGTGTGGTACACCTCTCACATGTCTTGCACTATGCTGACCAAAATACAGGCCACTGTCATTATATCATGAAAACCAAATTCAAAACCAGTACTTCCAAATGATGATGATATGGGGCCCTCTAGTGGTCATGAAGCCCTAAGCGGCCACTAAGTACTGCTATGAGCTATACTCAGACATGCGGCAAGTACAGCAGAACAGCATTTAAAAACAAGCGCTGAAGAACACTAGCTTTAGCATTACATGCCGTGCAGAATTTCACCAGTTCAGGGTGAAATAACAATCGAAATTTTAAGTAACAGCAATAAAAATTTGGCGGGAAAATATCAAGCATTCAGTCCTCAGGAAGAAGCTGCAAGTTCTTCCTGACATCCTCACCAGAATCCGTTGCCAAAGTTTCAGTCTGTCAGCCTCTCCCAACTCTTCACTGTGAAAAATAAGGCAAATCAAATTTTGAGGCTGGCAAAGAATGGCATGATCCTGCAGGTGTGTAGCACGCTTCCACCCAATTCCAGTAAAAAACTGGCTAAAGCAGATCCAACTGGCCAGGGACATAGTCCTATACTGCTAAGCGCAGGTTGTAGCAACCATTTCCAGCCCCACGATGCTTTGCGAACACAGAAAAATCACAAAGAAAGATCACAGTCCACTGAACCAAATGATGATAAAATGATCATGGCACTGCGAAGAGGGTAACTGTGACTTATAACTGAATCTTATTAATTCAAAGTAAAAAAATACACAATTTAGCTAAGTGTAAAAAATACCATTTTTATTGTGCCTAAAATAGCTCATAATTGATTTACGTTTTCTTAATATAATTCATCAAAAGTAGAGGACTTTTACCCTTCGGTCTAAATTATCAGTGATGATATTTACAATTCTCGTTTGGTATTGTCCACTCTTGCGGGTCATCGAAGGGATGTGTCACCCGAGTGTGATGCCCAACAATTGGTGTACTCACATGATCCCGCTTCCACCAAATGTCCATTTTCACATGACACGCCTACCGATATACAGTATGACAACTCAGGATCGTGTGTAGTCCTTCCATTTATACATTATGTTACAGGCAGTATAAATATTTACATTACAAACATACAATCAAAGACGTTGCCTCCGATGTGCAGTAACTGTGCACCAGGCAAACGGAATTCTGTTCCGCTGGTCAGCAATGCATAACGCTAGATGCAGCACCATCGGCCAAAGGCTACAGAGAGCTCAGAGATTGGGTATTTTATGGGGTCAGGAATAAGGAGCCGGGTTTGACACATTTTTCTCACTTTTAATCCTTCGTCCATTTCCCCTGAGGCCATTAGCAGCACAGAATGAAGATAGGAACCCAAACATCTGAAAAATTTGAGGAAATACTAGACTAGAAATACAGATGACAACTGCAATGTTGCCAGAGTTTCGCCGAGGAACTCCAGAGACAGATTTCTAAAAAAACATCAGCTAGCGAGTGAGTGTAAGTAGATCCACTTACAGAAACATCTGCTCGACGTTTTTTTGTTTATATTCAGGGGGCAGGATGACCTGTAAGGATGTTTGGACTGTGTTTTTTAAGGGGGGGGGGGCAGTGGGGAAAGAGCACTAGACGTCAGTACTGATGCTGTGTCCATATGTGAACATCTCCTTCATGGTCATGGAGCGGGTCAGCTGCACCTTGTCTGGGGCCATCTTGGGACCCCAGCGCGACACAGTCCTATGCCCAGCCCACTCTGCGGCATTGTAAAGCCCGTGCGGGCGTGGCATCGGGAAGGGCAGCTCGTGGTGGGCACAGGATGGGCAGAAAGTGTGGGATCGCGCCAGCCTGGGGGGCATCTCTGATGGGTAGACGCAAGGCCCGTTGGCCGTGCAAGCCGCCACGGCTTCGAGCGGCATGTGGGGGGTCACGCCGAAGATGGCCTCCTCGTGCACCTCCTCTTCCTCTGAGTCCGTCTCTGAGTCTGACTCCAACTCCTCCCGCTTACAACAGTAATACTGGTAACGGTGTCCAAGAAAGTGCATGCAAATGAGAAGAAACAGTTCATTACAATTTGGCTACACTCTGCAGCTCCTGGGGGATCAGGCTGAGAAGACGCTGTCCCCTTTTTGTACTTACTGTTTAGCTAATAAGGAAAAGCATCAGTGCCTATTATTGTCATTTCTACTCACAATCGGAGTCTGATCATTACCCAACCAGCATAGGATTACAAAACATTTAAGCGGGAATCTTCAATCAAATCCACCCACTGAAGAAACACTTCAGCAAAATGAGATCTGGGATTTTGTTTCGCAGCACTGTATTTTGAAGCACTGAAGTGAAAAATGTTCCAATGTCTGCTTCCCAATCAGATAATGCCAGGGCTTTTGTTGTGCATTTCCTCAGGGTGTTTGGTGCACCTTACCTGCAGGCGACAGTAGCAGAGCACTATGATGATGCACAGCAAGATGACTGTAGCTAAAATTCCACCTGTGATGACCACTGTCCCAGCTGTCATTCGAAAGCCTCTCCATTAAACCCTGACGGCGAGAAGCAACAAGAAACATAAATGCCTTCATAAAGAATCAAAAAATACTATTGGAGATGGCTGCCACCATTTAAGAAAAACACAAAAATGCATGTAGTAATAAAAACAAACGTTTATCGCGGACATGCTGATCATCAATCTGAGCCAAGCTAACAACAGTCAGAAGCTGGGTATCCCGATTACCTTATTCCCATAAGTGTGTCGCAGTAATGAGCAATGTTACTTTATTCATCAATCAAAAGGACAGACATATTTATGGCCACCAACTTGAGGACCCAGCAGCAGCACTCAAAATGAGAATCTCTGTGTAGGCTATTGGGATAAAATAAGGCCTGTAATAGTATGGATGCGGAAAGGAGACCTATAAGACTTGGTAACGTTAGCAGCTTTTGAGTAAATGCAGGCTAGACTATGTTTCCAGCAAAAGAAACCACTGAGGACTCAAAAAAAAAAAAAAGTTTTTTTTTATGCAAAGGAACAAGTAACAGGAAGCTGCAGGTAAATATCAAAGAGCTAGAACAAAATACATAGAATTAACCCTAAACCGATTTTCGTTCAGCTGTCGTTTGCTTGATATGCTTGCTGCCTGCAGTTGCTCTTTCATGAGCTCTTCCCTATAAAAGGTCGCTTCCTCCAAGATTAGCTAAGAACACAATCTAAAAGAAAACTAAAGAGGCAGGGGTGAATTTACAAAGTCTATCCAAAGATCACTGCAATTAAATTAAAAAAAAAACACACACACAACAGTAAAGGGAAAACCATCCAAATTCCAGAGATCCTCAGACACAGAAACCTACATCCTCACAGAACCCACAGACAAGTAACCATACAAGTGACCAACATACCCCACTCAAAGTGAGACTAAAATAGTACCTGCAGCTACAGGTGCAGCTACAGGTGCAGCTACTTACCAGTGACTATGTAATTTGCCAATAGGCAGGAAGTCATAAGTCTGATGTTGCCTCAAGCCTCCCTCTGCTGGCCAGGTCAAGACATGACAATAGACTGGTTTGGCTAATGGGACAAGGTTGCTGATCATTTTGTCATTATGGGAAAATGGTGCAGGATGGGTGGATGCGGAATTCCCTGGGCAGTTTACATGACACCAAGGTTTGTTAGGCTGTTCATGCCTAATAGATTATGTTCCAAGTTGTATTTGGTCATTTTAATTTGCTTACATGTATCTGGTGATGACTGGTGACGAGTCATTCATTCTGGTAATCTGACTCAGATGACGTTATGGAGACACATTCTTGTTCTCTCACCTGATGCTGTTTTTATGAACATACAATATCGAGCTGCTTTCCCAATACATTCACGTCTCAAAATAATTTATACGTCTGCTTTTTCATTTAGCTTCATTTTGCTCCACTTAATATGATCTATTCGGTTATGTTAGAGCAGCGGTGTATTTACTTACATAATCAAGCTAACAAGGCTAGTAGGGATTAGTAAGGAGAAATAGATGAGCTGAGAAGCAAACGTCGTAAATCACACTCACTCTCCAGCAACTCGTGCCCTGAAGAATCTATGAGCTACAATCGGTAATTCTACTAGGTAGAATAAGACAATGAGCAAAAAAGTCTTATGGGGGTGTCTGCATTGTCAGCAACACAGCTGCTGTGTGAGGCAAAACTCTCAGTGTCAGAGGAACCAACACATGGTCTAACTCAATGATTCTCAACCCACTGGTTGCAACCCAAATTTGGGTCGCGATGACGTCTGAGAGGTCGCAAAGCAGAGTTGGAAATGTAGGCATTTTAAAACCACCAAGCTCCTGTACTGATCCACGATCAGATTTCCTAGCCCCAATCCTAGAATTAACTTATAAACGATTCTTGGGTCTGCAAATGCTTAGCAAAAACTAGCTAAAACTCAACCAATCCAAGAAGCCAAACCAGAGATGCTTAATTTAAAATTTATTGGCCCATCCAATTAGATTTATGCAATAGGCAGTGATTGGCATAAATTGCAGAGTGACTGCGTGCTTGATCATAGCGTTAATTTAAACCTGATATAGGATCATGACTGAGCCGGCATGGAAACACTGGGTCGTGGTGCAAAATAGGTTGAGAACCACTAGTCTAAGTGGTCAATATGCAGCAGTTTAAACTTGAACTGAAGAGCAGGAGTGGGAAATCTTGCAATGACATTTTATATGATGCCTGGGCGGTCCATCTGCTTAGATAAACGCGTGGGCGATCTGCTATGCCTTTTTTGTAGGAGATCGTAGGAGGTCACTGGAGATCCAGAGACTGAAAAATAATGTGGAGACACGTGTTATGGTAAAACTGTTCTCCCCTGCTATTCCAGCAGATCGATGAGGCATGATAAAACTATGCATACTGATTCAGTCTGGAGATGCTTAAACAAACAATGGCCATGGAGCTTGAACTTACTGAGAAAACCTAGACTGAGTCATACATAATGATTAAGGCCTGAAGCAGAAATCCATTATACATCAGGGCAGGTAGAAAGATGCCTTCTTGATTTAAAAGGTCCAAATCGACTGAAACATAACTGGATAATGAGATACAGGTCGCCTCCTGGTGAGTTCTGTATAATACTGCCTCTGGAACTCTGAAATAAATGTTCCCAATCCTTTGGGTTACCTCAAATTGCCAACTCACGCATGGTGTAAGCTTACCCTACCCCTGGCCTAGATATTCCAGTTCCACCTTCCCCATCATTAAATTTCAATCTTCAGGATTCCTAGCCAATCACGGGAACTGTTATAAAATCAGTTGAACCTAACCACAGGAATAAACATACACACAGGTCAGCATCTACAGCAAACTGATCAGTGTTGTCTCACACCATTGCCTTGGAATGAGGCTTTATTTGCCATTTGTACAAATTCTTCTTGGAAGAGCATTTTCACATATCCCATCTTGCTCTTCTTTGAGACAGACGTGAGAGTGAAGATTGGGTCAGAGCACAGGGTTAGCCTTTAATCCATCTCCCCTGGAGGATTTCTCTATTAAGGGCCTTGCTCAAAGGCCTAATGGCCATGGAACTATTCTGTCGAGCACAGAATTCAAACCACCAACTAATAGCGGACATGCTTAAGCCGCTGAACCACACACCGGCCCTTCAAACAGCAGGAGACGCTTGGGAATCAAACTGGTGCCGCAAGAATAGGAATCTTGCATGCGACATGTACGCCAGTGTAACAGGATGAAAATCAGTTAGGGGTATATGTGTGTGTGTGTATATATATATAAATCTTTCTTTCTCCTTTGTGTTTATCCATTATTAATTGACTCCCTTCAGAGGGGAGGGAGGGGGGACCACGAATATTGGGTAGAGCAATAATCCTGGACAAGAAATTCATCATGGATAAATCCTGCACGGAAGCACTGTCGCTTACACATGTGCTGTTTTTCTCTACCAATACAGGTTGGTAGATATCTGGGTTTAATAGTCGTATATGCCCAATATCACATGTAAATATCATCTCCATTTATTTCGCTTTATTAATTTGTACTGAGTTCTGGTTTAAAGCCAAGAATATATCTTTTTGTTGGGGAAATGCTAAGCGCTAGTTAGCGTTAATAATTAAGCCATCCGTCTCTATATAGCATGGTTAGCAGGGCGCGTTTGATCGAGTTTGTTTTAAATACAAACGACCACGATATACTGTCGCCTTTAAATAACTGGGTTTATTCATTAATAACATGCAAACTTATATTTGTGTTTTTTTTTGTATTCCTCATTGGTTGTAGTGTCTCTAGTGTATGTTTATTTTATCCATTGTAAACGCATTTTCTACAACAAATAAAATGAAAATGATAAAACGTAAATACAATCTCCACTTTGCCACTAAAAATTCTGTTCATATTTTATTTCGTATTTCTAAAAATGTTTTAAATATAAACTATGTAGCACGTGCCACTGCGAAGACTTCCCTTATAGGGAACCTGGGAATAACTTAAAACGTGAACGACGGTACGAATAAAAAGCTACATGAATCGGTAGCTGCAAAAAAGTAAAGTTAAGCCGCGTGTGACTTTGTCATTAGTTTGGCGACAATGGTGATCACGTACAAGAAACGTAACGACGACGGAATCCGCAATCGCACTGTGACAACGCAGCTGTGATCCGTAGCTCCGCCCAATGCCCGCTCGAATTAGCATATATTTGTATGTTGTGAACTTGTGAAAAGGAAAAAAACAGTAGGAAATGCAAAGACAAAAAGGTTATTTAATTTTATTTTTTTAATTTTTCTCATCTGACTTGTACATGAGTAGAAAATTAAAATGCAAATGGTGCTATTTCATTTTAATTTTCGCAGACTTTTTGCACATAGACTTTGAAAACTAAATGGCAAAGTGGAGATTGTATTTTCATTTTATCATTATCATTTTATTTTTTGCAGAAAATACCTCCCATACATATGCATCGCGCATGTAGAATAATCACCAGCCTTCAGATGACAGGCGCAACATTTGGCTAGGCGCCAGCCTTTACGTGCTATATAGACATTTATTTACGCCCACAATTTGTTAAGCAGTTTAGGATTATGGTTAAAATATAATTCAGCTTTGTATGACGCCCAAAAGTCATTATTAGTATAAATACGGCATATCCTTATCTTTAATAAATGTCAGACTTTGAACTGCAAAAGGTACCACCACACCGCCGACGTCTTTTTACCTTGTTTATCCACAAGATCCTCTTTTAAAAGATGTCGTGGCTGCTCTTCTTCACCGCGACGTCAGTGCATATTGCTCTGAGGTATACCAAACCGTAATATACCAAACAGTATTTTGTGGTGTGCTCCGCTAATTTAAGAAACATAAATTTTATGCAGAAGCCCTGGTCATTATTGCACATGCGCGATATATTATCGATATATCACCCAGCACTAATATTTATATATATATATATATATATATATATATATATCTTTTCTCATTTGAACTGTGAACATGAGCTGTTGATTGCACCAGAAGGTTATTGTAATCTTTTAATTGAAGTTTAATTAATGTTTACATATCTATTACAATATTACAATCTATTACAATATTTACATACTGTTGTGCAGATATTTTGCATTTTCTTTTTTTGTATTAAGCTATTTCTAAGATTGAGAAGTGACTGAGAAATTGATCATGATTAAATCCTGCAGGGAAGCACTGTCGCTTAAACGTGTGCTGTTTCTCTGTCCCAACACAGGACTCTGCTGCTTTGTTTTTTTTTTTTTTTTTGGAGTACACGCTTTAGCAAGCGTCCTCCACTGCCTTCTGTCTATTCCGTATATTCACCAATCCTTGCAAAATTGGCGCTATGGCCTCCTTTACCAGAATGGCTAGTGATCAGCCCCAAGGAGCCTGTAGGAAGGACTTGAATGTCCGGGCGCATTGCACGTACATGTTGGGTATTCCCCAACATACTACTCCTCCTGCACGACATGTCGAGCTTTATGACCGCGCTCCAGCAGATTTCTCTGCTGTTTTTGGAGCAGGTGTGCTTTTCTCGATGCTGTTCACAATCGACATCCTACCATTCACTGCTGAGACTATGGAGAATAGCCAGGTCGACATAAATGGACTTGTGCTTGCATCATTCCTCTTCTCTTTCCGGGTTCAGCAGAGAGATCAACGCAGACAACAACTGATAGCCGAGATGTTAGCGCCACATTTCCCACAAGACCGCTCGCTGCTGAAGGACGAGGCCTGCGCTGTCCTCCAGGGTATGTTGAATGACGTGAGGAACTTGAACAGTCAGGCCTGGTTTGCAGACACTCTTGCTGTGCCACTGTCGATCTTGCCATCAAGCATCAAGCACCCCGTGCCAGCACCGATCTGCCCATGCATAAAGACTGAAATTTTCAACCCATGTATTAACTTAGTTCTATCAACTTGTTTTTGTTTGACTCTTCTGCCGGCCCCTGGAGGATGGGCTCCCCCTTTGGGTCTGGTTCCTCCCAAGGTTTCTTCCTCCTAGGCAGTTTTTCCTTGCCACCGTCGCCTTCGGCTTACTCACTGGGTGGGTACTTATGTGGCAGAAATGTAAAGCACATTGAGACAATGTAATGTTGTGATAACGTGCTATATAAATAAAATTGCATTGCATTGCATGGTCGAAATGGTCGAAATGGTCTAAACTGAACAAGCAACAGGTGAGTACAATCAGGAATCAACACGAGGTAACGAGGTGGGTGTGACACACATGAGGATCGGACGGAGCTGGGCGGACAATATCAATAGTATTTTGGAAATCTAAATAGATGCTCTGTCAAGAGTTCATTGAGTGCCCAGAATGTTGGTTGTACCTGGTATTGGCAAGCCACCCAATATGTCTGATCACATGCCAAACAATCCCATGGCACTTAACAAATCAACTAGCCATAGTATTGGACAAGCTGGGTCTCTCCGATACATTGTCCCATGTCATTGCTGATAACACAAAGTTATAAATAAAGGTTAATAAATAGATAAAATAAATAAATAAATAAAAAACATTACTCTCTCACTTACATTCGGTGTTATAATTGATAAAACTGGTCGCTGCCTTACATTAAGTGGCATCTTGGACCAATCTGATCTCTGTATTACATTCAGTGTCATCTTGGACAAGCCTGGTGTCTCCATTACATTCAGTGTCATCTTTGATAAACCTGGTCTCTCCCTTACATTCAGTGTCATCTTTGATAAACCTTGTCCCTTTCTTTCATTCAGTGTCGTCTTGAATTAGTACGCTGTCTCCTTTACATTCAGTATCGTCTTGAAAAAGCCTGATTTCTCCCTTACATTCATTGTTATACTGGATAATTCTGGTCTCTCCCTTGCATTCAGTGTCATCTTGGACAAATATGGTCTCTCCCATACATTCAGTGTTATCTTTGATAAAACTGGTTTCTCCCTTACATTCATTGTCATTTTGGACAAATTTGGTTTCTCCCTTACATTCAGTGTCATCATGGAGAAATCTGGTCTCTTTCTTACATCCAGTGTCATCTTGGATAAGGTTGGCATCTCCCTTACATTCACTGTTATATTGGATAATTCTGGTCTCTCACTTACATCCAATGTCATGTTGGACAAGCCTGAGGGATCCTTTTCATTCAGTATCATCTGGGATAAGCCTGATCTCTCCATTGCCACTGAAGTTAGGGTTTATCAACTCCTTTACAGTCAGTATATGCAGGCACATTCACTGTGAGGTGTATGTGGAAGATCGTCCTTCTTTCATAGTCATTACTGAGGGACACATCAATTTGACCTCTCCTTCACAGTACTAATACTGACCAGCTGATATACAGCATACTGTATGGGTCTTTGATGCATCTAGCACTGACAGGTTTCCATTTCCCTGAGGCTCTTTGGGATGTGGCTATCGGTTTTTAACTGGGTTTTGTGACTGCATGTAGTACCATGGAGAGATATTCCAGGAATGCCTGGAATTCACTTCAGTCTTATTAAGATTTTTAAAGGGAATGGGCTAGACAGTGTATGGACCACATGTTGATTTCACATAACAGTATATCTCTGCTGTGTCCACTTATTCACCCATTCTGAAAGCACTGTGTTTACTTATTCACCCCCTTTGAAACCTCCGTGTCCACTTATTCACCTTTTCTGGAATCTCTGTCTTCACTTATTCACCTATTTTGGAACCTCTGTGTTCACTTTTTCATGCATTCTGAAAGTGTTGTGTTTACTTAATCATCCATTCTGAGACCTCAATCACTGTCTTCTGCTTACTTACTGCACTCTTTTTGCCTTCTGTCTTTCCTTCTTTTGTTCCCTTGTTTAGTGCTCCCAGCGCCAGCACATTCTCACCTGCATGTAACTCCCACCTTCCTTGTTGTCCCTTTTCCAATTGCACCCCCTCTCCCATTTTTCATTTTCTGGAAACACTACTGGGTAACACTTTACACTTGACAGGGCACAAGTACATAGTTAGTACAGAACTTCAATTCATGAATAAATAGAATCACTACTGAAGATAAAAGACGCATCGTGATTCAGTAATAATGAACAAACATGAGATAAATGTTTCACTTGTGTTATTCATTAGTTGTTCCTTCAGTAGTCCCTAAGTAGTGCTTTAGTAGTTCAGAAAGGTTTACAGAATTAGATATAGTAACAAATATAGTAACTGCTTGGGATAAAAGTAGAATCTTGATCCATTAAGGATGAAGGATTGCAGGGGGTCCAGAGCCTATCCTGGAGGCTATGACAAAAGGCAGGGAACCACCCAGAGTGGGGTGTCAGCCCATCACAGGGCACACTCACACACCATTCACAACTTGATAACTCTATTTAGCATCATCATGTTTTTGGACTGTGAGGAAAGTCCACAGTGTATAAACAGAACTCTGTCCACTCAGGAAACCCATTCAACCATAGCCAAGTGTTTCTCACCAGAGGAACCGATTCCAATCAGTATGGGGGTGGTGAAGTATCTAGAGGAAACTCCAGGACCATACAGGTAGAGCATGCAAATTCTACACACATGGAGTCATGGTGGATACTCCAACCTTGGTGTGAGGCGACATTGCTAACCAATGTGCCACTGTCACCGTTCTTTCAAACATATTATTTCCATTCTTTACAAGTTATAGCACATGTGAACGTAACATGTATGTGTCTCACTTTCTCTGTGCCGGGCTGGGAGGTGTAGGCTGATGGAGGAGGAGTACCTGGCGTCCCTGCTCTTATATACATATATTATATATTTGTGTGTGTGTGTGTGTGTGTGTGTGTATACATATCCACGGAAAAAATTAAGAGACCACAATTTTTTGAAAAGACAATTTTTTGTTTCACCCATTTCACAGTTTAAGGCTGTGCATCTGTGAATAATATGTCTTTTTTGCAAACTCCAGCCTGGTGTTTCTCTTTTTCTCATTAATGAAGGGCTTCCTCCATGCCTTATGGGACTTCAGTCCTGCTTCTAGGACCCTGATGCAAACTGTCCCAGCAGTGCACTTCACACCTACACTTAATGTCTCCCATTCTTTTTGAAGGTCATTCAATGTCATCCTACAGTTCATGAGAAACTGTCAAATAAGTTAGCAGTCATCTCTGGCATTAGAATGTCACTTCCGCCCTTTACCTGGCTGGTTTCGGGTCATTCCCAGTGTCTCCTACTTCACCATATTCTTGAGTTCTGCTGTCTTAGAAACTTTGGAAGCAACCTGCTGCTCAGCATAGCCTTCTGCCAGCAGAAACACGATTAAACCAGGAATACAGCTTTGTTTCAAAATTTAAAGAGGTCTGTTAATTTCTTCTGTGGCTGAAAATCTGTGTGTGTGTGTGCGTGTGTGTGTGTGTGTGTGCGTGTGTATAACATGTTTCTGATGTGTGCTCCTCCTGTCCTCCATGCTGGACTGGGAGGTGCAGGCTGATGGAGGAGGTGTGCCTGGCATTCCTCCTCTTCAGCCTGCAGTGAAAGTACGCAGGTGTGTGTGGGTGGGGCTGCCCCCCAGCCATCAGCAGCATTTCTCGTCGCAGCAGGACAGGCTCACACAGGTCACTCTCCCGTACATTTACATTACACATTCCCTTATTCCCTTCCTCCTCCCTCTCTTCCCCCCTCTGTATCACACAGGCTGTAATACTTCTTTGCCATTATGTTCATTTGACTGCTTGTCTTAGTCTGCTAAGTTCTATTAACACCATGGAAAGATAGATTTCTTTCTTTCAAGCAATATTTTTGAGTTGACTATGCATTTAAGAAACAAGTAATGTAATATTGACAGATATTTATACATCCATAACTTCATTTATAAATACCTTTCATTTATCCAAACCTGAGGAACCAGTATCCATCTGCTACTTTTCCAAAGACCCTCTTTGTTCACCGAAAAGTTTTTCACCCAGATATCTTTCTATCTTCTCCCTCTCTCCCTACCAGTGGTCAACTCCACCATCTCCTCTCATTTCTTATAACCACTTAAAAAAAATACAATAGACCCTAATAATCAACATTTTTTGCACACCATAGATTTTTACCACATTTCCATTTATTTAATAAACTGCTGATTTTTGTTAAGGATTGGAAAGTTGAGCGAACAACTATAAATGAAAATATATGTCAAATAAAACAAGTTTCCTTTATAACATGGAAAGAGAATGTAACAGTGCATGTCTGACATCCTGTTAACCTGTGTGTGAGTCAGATTCTAGGATGTCCTTTAACTTTAAATGCACTAGTTAACTGTTTTATTCCCAGACATGGAGCAGAATTGATTGTCCCTTGTAGAAATAATGTCTCTCTGCTGTAATAGCTGCTAGAGGAGTTTACTTGGAAAAATGAAAGATACAACATTTTCTTGCTAATAATGGTACTGAAATGGTGAACATAATGTAAATTGTTAGCAAAGAATATTGAGGATATCTTTAGTTAATGTTAAACGAGTGCAAATATAGAAAATCTATAGAAAAAGTGTGTGCAAAAACCATTGTCACAAAGTAACATTCTAAATGGTTTTGCATGTTTGGTCCGTTTTCAGTAAACTTGTGCTGCTCTTGGACAGGTTTCTCCTGTGACAGCTGATTGGAATAGTGTTTTCACCTTCCAAAATGAATATGTAAAGACACACACAGCAATTGCTTAATGTACTGCCCACTGTGCCACCTTTCTGGCCATGTTAGCCCATGTGAGTAGTGTGTATAGTGCGTAATATTGGCTTACGCACTATACACACTATTCACACGGGCTACTGTCAAATGCAAAGACAAACACCAGGAGACACAAACGCACACAGTGACACACACCAAATCACACCCCCTATGCACACACATTCTCCAAAGCTAGCGTACATAATTTTACATTTTGCATTCTCCAAATTCAGACAGCCAAATAGAAACACACACCTACATATCCACACAATATTGCAGACACTGCTATCTGCTAAACCCAACCATGAATGTGCTCCATAGTTAGGGGCACTGAGACATAGCCAAGGAGGGCTAAGGGGTCCTGTTCACCCAAGAAGTAATCCACGCTGTATCCCTCTGTTCACCCAAGAATTAATACACAGTGTGTCACTCCTGTTCACTCAAGAAGTAATACACAGTGTGTCACTCCTGTTCACTCAAGAGTAATCAACAGTGTGTCACTCCTGTTCATTCAAGGAGTAATACACAGTGTGTCACTCCTGTTTACCCAAGAAGTAATACACAGTGTATCACTCCTGTTCACCCAAGAAGTAATACACAGTGTGTCACTACTGTTCACTCAAGGAGTAATCAACAGTGTGTCACTCCTGTTCACTCAAGGAGTAATCAACAGTGTGTCACTCCTGTTCATTCAAGGAGTAATACACAATGTGTCACTCTGTTCGCCCAAGAAGTAATACACAGTGTGTCACTCCTGTTCACCCAAGAAGTAATACACAGTGTGTCACTCCTGTTCATTCAAGGAATAATCCACAGTTTGTTACTCCTGTTAAGACGGGCGATATCACATCAATATTAAATGGCACATGTGCAGCAAACACAAGGGCTTAAGATCACAGGCAGATATCAGCTTTTCCGTACTATACAGACATTTCTTTATGGCCATAATTTGCGCATAAATGACCTCGTCTATGTGCTCCTAACCATGTTAATATGCCTCTGACCACATTAATGTGCCCCTGACCATGCTAATGTGCCCCTGACCATGTTAATGTGCCTCTGACCACATCAATGTACCCCTGACCACATCAATGTGCCCCTGACCATGTTAATGTGCCCCTGACCATGTTAATGTGCCTCTGACCACATCAATGTGCCCCTGACCATGTCAATGTGCCCCTGACCATGTTAATGTGCCTCTGACCACATCAATGTGCCCCTGACCATGTTAATGTGCCTCTGACCATGTTAATGTGCCTCTGACCACATTAATGTGCCAATGACCATGTTAATGTGCCTCTGACCATATCAATAGGCCTCTGACCACGTTAATCTGCCCCTGGCCGCGTTAATGGTCCTCTGACCACATCAATGTGCATCAAACCATAATATTGTTAATAACTGAGATAATTACAGTTGAAAGGGGATCATTACAAATGCTCTAAAGAAATTCTGCCTGGTCCATATACTATTCCTATGTGTCTGTTCAGTTTTTATTCATATACCAGCACTGTTCCTGTATTGTTTAATGTTGGCCTGACTTGTTACTCTGCTCCGGCTTTATCTCGTTTTGCGTCTAGTCCTGGTTGTTTCTGTGGACATATGTTTTGTTAATGTGTTCTTGCTTAATGCTTCTTGAGTATATTGAACAGAATAATTCACTGGCCATAAATTTAACATGTTCAGATGAAAAAAAAAAATATGATTAACATTAATTGTATTTTTTATGTGAAAAATAATATACGTTTATCGCATTTTTGCAAACATGGAGAAGAATGGGAAAGACGTCTGATGCCAGAGATTATTCGCATGTATTTTCCCTTGAATTGCCATACATCGCTCAGTGCAGGGAGGGGGAAACGAGTGTGGGAGATGGTGAGAGGGAGGGGAAAGTTAGAAAGAAGGATAGAGAGAGGGGGTATAGGATCGCATCATGAAAAATATATATATAATGCGACAAACGGTAGCGCTGAGAGACAACTGAGTGGACACCGTAGCGTGTTTATGCAGACGGTTCTCGTTAATATCTTCCCCAGCGCTGGCAGATTCATGAATTCCTCACATAACCAATAACTTATCAATATTGCTATACAGAAGCAAAGATTCAGAGCACTTTAGAAAAGATGGACTGGCAGATCTTTGCGCTCAGAAGATCTACATTTCTTTTCCTCATTACTCTCCTGTCAACGACACAAGCAGGTACAGTAACAATATCATTAACAAGTAATTTCGATAACTATGGTAAACTATTTTTGTAAAATCTTTATTAATTACAAATTTCAACACCCCCTTGTTTTAAAAGTTTGCGTATATCTTTGATAAATACATAAGTGCAGCGTTGTTTTAATTTAAAGACCAGTCGTACAGCGCGTCTCTATGAGTTTAGCTTTGATTTTAATTTAGTTATAAAGAAGCGTTATCCATCTGTCGCGCACTTTTCTCAGCAGGGGATTCTGTTGGTTTCTGTTGCTGGTTTGTACTTGTCCTTGATCCAGGATCTGCTGTGGATTTTTTGTGGCCTCAGGGCACCCGGTCAAACGAGCTAAATTAATTACCTGACATGCAAGTAACGTTTAGCCATAATTAGCTGAGGTCACATACTTCTCTTGATTTAGAGTGTTCTTCATTCTCCGTTGCTTTTTGCCCACATTCCTGTAAGATTTTTCCCAGTGCTATTGCATTACTTCATTTCATTCATCTGTATTATTTCCCCCAAACATGTATTGGCCTGAATTTTGGTATAGTGCACCTGTGATCACATTAAAGCTGTATGCATAGATTTTTAGCAGTATTGTAGCAGAATCTTAAATGTTGTTTTTATCAATGTAGTGTTCATGAAAATTATGTAAAGCTTAATGTTAGGTTCAGTTGCAAGTCCTGGCAAGGACAATATGGGCAATTGCCAAGGACGGCATCTTCTCTGTGACTTTCACAAAGTGACTATCCCCCCTCCCCACCATCCTGGGCCTTCAAAGGTAGGAGATTTGAACCAATGATCTTCAACCCACAGAGTCACAGACTGGGCCCCCTTACGCCATGAAGGGTGCAAACAGTCAGGGTGTAAAGTGAAGTGCAAACCATGAGATGGATACAGACTATGTGAGTGAGGGCAGATCCATTGTAGTGCAGAGTGTAGAACTGATGCACTTCCCCCCATCATTCAAGTGCTGTAGCACACTGTGATATTTTTGTTCATGGATGCTTCCCGCCCTGAGCAAATAGAGCGGGCAGTGTGTGTCTTATATGGTCCACCAATTATTCCAGCATGGTGCTGTCCTCGAACCCTACTTCCAAGGCAAGGCCAGCAGGGGGTAGAGATTAGCCAGCCGCTGAGGAGCGAGGGTAGGGAGCAGGGTGGAGAGCTTTGGGGTGGGGTGCTCATAATATCATGGCTGTGTGTTCTGAACGAAAGATCGTAGGATGAGAGTTAGGGTTAGGGACCTTGTAACATCATGGCTGTGTCTTCTGAGCTGAAGTTCACTGGAAAAGAGTTAGGAATAGGGAGCTCATGGCATCATGGCTGTGTCTTCTCAGCTGAAAATTAATTTATTTGGCAGAGGGAAGGAGGGACAGTTTTTCACTAAAACCTCATGCTTTCCTTTAGTGTATCTATATTTAGTTCTGTATTTCTGTTAACAATACACAATATCCATTATTTATGTAGAATAATTAAAGCATAATTTGGAGTATGTGATCCTCTCACTGTGAGAGGAACATCTGCTTCCCAGCAGTTACTGTCAGATGACTGGTCTCCCAGGATGCACTTGCAATGGATCTGAGGCCTTGGAGTTTGTTATTGTAGGGTGGTGGACAAGAAACACAGCTTCTTGCTGAAGAATTCTCATGCTTCCAGCGCAAGCATTTTTTGTATAAATAAGACAATACTCTGTATGTTAAATATTTAACTTTTACTTAAATGTTCAGCCTGAATAGTAATAAAGCTGAGTGGTGTAAAAAATTCAACTGAATTGTGGTGTCGTGATTAGACAGAAAATGGGGAAATGGGAAGCCAATTGTTTATTGCAGAGAAATTATCTGGCATTTTTAAAATGATAGGTACTTAAGCAGCTACACAATGATTAGTACAAGGTTTAAAGTGGTAGGACAGGTCCTCAACTCAGGAAACAAATCCCTCTTGAGTTGGGTAGTAAGATAAATTCTCATAATAGGACAAGAGTCTTTGGGACAAGTCAAAGAACAACAGAAGGAACCACACAGAGCTTGATATGCAAAACTAGACACACTTCTACACAAACAGGCCATCCAGAAGTTCCGGGAGTCTCCCGCAAATTGCCAAGTTGTGGGCAGTGGTGGCTTGATGATTAGGAAAGTGCACTTGTAATCGAAAGATTGCAGGATCGAATCCCCCACCAGCAAATCACCACTGAGGTACCCTGAGCAAGGTACCGTCCCCAAGC
>JAODKF010000046.1:32348948-32368573 GCA_026779585.1 Mormyrus proboscirostris
CCTTTGAGGGAGCGCACTGGGAAATGCAGTGAATATGTTTGTAGAGAAACAGCAATTCTGGCTCCAGTGGCTCCACGTGTCCAAAGGTCTCTTGGGCTTAGCCATCTGATTGGTCAGCTCTGGACAACAGGAAGGACCACTTTCATCTCCAGCTGCATGCGTTACAAAGCAAATGAGGATCTGTGTTGAGCCTACAGAGGTTTCGTTGTTATTTGTTTAGTGGACGCCTGCATCCAAAGCGAACCCATATAGATAAGGGAGGCACATTTTATTGTTTATACAGCTGTGTATTTACTGAAACCTTTCAGATGAAACGTCTTGCGATCCTGTTATTTTGACATGAAACCCTTTCACTGCGAGCCTGAAAACACAACGAAACTGCACACAGTGATTTGATGGCAATGTCTGTCAAGCAGCATGTGTACTGTACAAAGCTACATTATGCAGAACATGTCAGCTATCAAACAATAGCATATTTCACGATGCCCCAGAAGTGAAGAAGGTAGCTGTTGCTAACTCGCTATCCCCAGAGAGTGTAACTTGTACTGTAATCCCTCTGGGATATCATCAGCTTCCTGGACAGCTAAATATCAGGTTACTAATTGTGATTTACTGCCATGTGGCCAAATTAAATATAGTTGATATATTTTAAAAAGTCGCACTGTTTTTTATTTTTTGTGAAAAGGAGGAGAGTGAATTTGCAAAACTGAATCCTCATCTTGCAAAACTACTAGACTGAGAATACAGCAGTGGACCATGCAGGTTTGTAGGGGGATAAGGGCAAGGGGAGTAGAAAGGAAGATGAAGAGGAGCTTAAGAGAAAAAAGCAGGCAGGGACGTTCCGGACATCTCTGCTACATGGTCCCTGGGTCCTGCAGCATGAATTATGTAACTTCTCAGTGAAAGAAAAAGCAATAAAAAAAGGTTTTTGCAAAAAATAAATAAAAAATCCTGTTAAAACCGGTTAAGTCAGAAGCCATTGTTGCATGAGAGCCAAAGTGCTCTTATTGTGACATTTCTTCTACAGCACCCTGCAGGAAAACCACTTAAGAGGAGATATGAAGTCTTTATCCCTCTCTATAGTTTTTAAAATAATTTTAGAGGTATTTCAAATGTGGTGGCTTAATGGGTTTATCCACGATGTCTGCTGGCTGGAGAAGGCAAAAGAAGATGCAGAAGTACTGATCCAGTGATGGTCCCATCTCTACTTAGAGATACCTGCTGCCTTAATCTCAGCCTCATTATGCAATTCTGCACCCACACTCACACCCACCAGCAAACAGGCGGCTGCATCTCCTTGCCAACGCATGAGCTACACTGACCAACAAATGGCTACAGGAGGGTCATAAGGTCTTGAAGATGCCTCCCAGAGTGCCTAGGCCTCCAATTCGCACTGCCCTCCTGCTCTGCTCCAAAAGTTCTGGGAAATGACAGTCTTGAGAGTTCAGTCTGGCCACTAAAGTGCTTAGATGTACATGGACCGCTATCAGATCAAGTGATCATTATTCTCCCATTAATAAAATCGATATTGTGGCATCTGGAAACATTATCCCGTCATTCAGCTTCAATAATTTATTTAGATTTGTTTCCTTCTAGTTATATCTAAGGATGAATGGTGTGTAACATTCACAGATCTGCTGCAGTATGTACAACATAGCAACTAACACATAACTGAGTAGTTTCTCACAACAAAAGTATATATAGAGATCACACAAAATATGATCATAATCAACATCTTAAAGAAACATATAATGTCCTTGACAGCTGGGGTCGTATGTTGTTTATCCTAGAATGTGCAACCCTGATCTAAGAGGTTAACATGGCATATGGGATTATGTCACGTCTTAACCATCAACCCATAAATCAGAACCGTTACTGATATAGGAAAGAAACTACCATTACAATTGTTTTCCACTCAGCATTGGTTTTTATCATTTTTGCTACAGTTGCACTGTAAGGGCTTTGTGTACAATAGTAACTTTTCTCCTGATTATTCATTATGCTGTTTTGTCTCTATTATAGTCTTTTTTTTCATTTGGCCTGTTATAAGTGAATTTAATGCAATTAATTGTTGACACACCACAGTGCATGGTAATGTGTGCTTGGCATTTAACCGATATGTTACATAGCAGTGGGCAGCTATTATTTAGCACCCGGGGAGCAGTGCTTGGGGGTGGTACCTTGGGGATACCTTGCTGGTCAGGGATTTGAACCAACAACCATTCCATCACAAGCGTGCCTCCCTAACCTTTAGCCTGCCACTGCCCCTGTTGTCAACTATGTTAAAACTGGTAGCTAGTACCAGGTATATACAATTAAATTAACTAGCTAGAAGTTATAATGTCTTAATTATAATTGCATTGTAAGCACAATTGGAATGAATGCCAGAAAACATTATAGATGACTCATTAATTTCTTGATTCAGTCACTGATCATTGTTACTGATATCTCAGCACAGGTTATTCATGCGGTTACTTTAATTGTCCTCACACATACGTTTGGCCCTGGGTGGACCACAGAACACGCCCTGATGATAATCAGCTGCTTCAGTCTTCCGCCCGTCCACCTGTACGCGTCTCACAAAGTGTCCTGATAGACATTGATGTCAGCGATGCGTGGGGCACCCTGACAGAGTTCTGGGATTGAGGGCCGAACGTGATTTGAGGCAACGGCAAAGTGGGAAAGACCGAGAAGAGAAGAATGGGCGACATTTGCAACGGTGACAATGATAAAGCTGTGTTATACCAAAGAAGAGCATTGCTGTATATTCAGCAGTATTATTACGCTCCCATTCCAGGTGAGACCACACTCAGTCCACTGTTTTTCTAAGATGTTACTTTTGGGTATTTCCAGTGGAAACCTAAAATTACTTCACTGCTGAGCTCATTTACCATTTTATAAAATAAATAGACTGTGCTGTCAAACAGTATTTGAGACTCATCAGATTAAAAGCACGAATATAAATAAATGTTCAGGAAATTACATAATTAGAGAGAAATTCGTAATCATATTCTCTGGGAGTGTATGATTTTTGGCAGGATACCTATACGTTGATATTCTGAAATTGTGTGCGGATGGTGTCCGGCACAGTGTGTGACTGACTCCTCTGTGTCCTGTAAGCGTATACACACGCAAATATCCTCACAACAGACACAGCAGCGTAGTACAGCGTTAGATCAGTACCATGGACAGCAGGCTGCCCGCGTATTCAGACCCTGGGGACAAGACGCCAACGGACAGTCACAAGCAGCGCTCCAAGGAGCCCAAGGGTATCGCCATTCTTGTCTAGCTTCTTAACGCGTACTGTTCGATTAAGCGAAATATAAACAATGAAATGTCCCTTTTACAGTACACTCAAACTTCGAAGATACTTTCCATCACCTCCATAATACAATCTCACGACTTTAGTTAACCTGTGTAAACCACCGTCCAACAGACAGCATCCTTAAGACCGATCAGACTCATCAGCAAAATAGGATCGTATTAGAGCCGTTTTAACTAAAAAAAAATGAGCGAAGACTTTTCAAGAGGAATACAGGTATATCTTTGACAGCTATGGATGCTGGATAGTTATGGATTAAGACAGACAGGAATTACATCTGTTGAGTCCGTAGTTGCCAAAAATACTGAAGCATTGACCTTACCTTAATCAATATTTGAAGTGTCCCAGTTCGTATCCGATATAGTTTATGATCAGAAGCCCCGATCTGGGCATTCATGTATTTCAAAGCAATTACAGATTGGCCATTCCCTATAAACGATGTTCACGATTTCAGCTGGCGAGGTAATAAAATTACACGCATGCAGTTACTTTCCACTATGCTTTCGCATCTGAAGACACCCACACTTGGATCCTCTTGTGTTTAAAAATACGCGCATTATCATAAGGATCGTTGTTGTTGTCGATTTCATACGTCATTACGACGCATCTTAACTAAAACAAACAAACTTCTTAACTGGATACACCTAAGTTAAAACGACACATATACAAACGAGTTTTAATCTGTATTACAGCCCCTCGTTTCATGATGTTATCTCCGTGTTGGCCTTCTCTTCAGTCTGGACTATAGTGTACAGCTTACTCAAGTGTTATACCAGTGCGTCATTTGCTGATTGGCTGTAGGGAGACGTTTTACAATTTAAAATCCATTTCCTGCTGTCTGTGCTCATCACTATTAACATTCAACTGTTTTTACGAATGCAGTATTAAGAATTAATGACGATTACGAATCCTTAAAATCGCGCAAAATAAATATACCACAGTTTTGAAGGTGAGGTTTTTCTTGGTGCATACTGTTCCATTATATGCTGTTACACATTTTATAAACAACTACATCTTGTCAAACTTCCTAAGAAATGCGCATTATTTGTAAAGAGACGAGCGCACAGTATACCGTTCTCCAATAAGGAAGTGAAGTGGACTTTGCCTTGCAGTTTTTCTGAGTCTGTGGGATACTACGGCATGGTTTGGGGATAAATTTAGGGAGTATTTCCCGTTAATGCTGTAAGCTGCCTGGCAGATCCATCGGAGCTGGCGTTTGTCGCTGTCCGTCCGGCTTTGAAATGACAGGCAGAAATCCGCACGTTTTATCACCTGTATATATAGTTGATCGTCCGGATTGACACCCAGCCGTAGAGTGGCGTATTTAATACACCGCTGACCGAAGGAAGATGGGGCGTTTGTAGTAATAAGAATATCGATACTTTGTATCCGATTTTGTGTCTTTAGTTTATTATATCGAATAGGCAGTTATTTAACTAACACGCGAGAATGGTATAGCCCCGACTGAGAAATTATATTGCTCCAGAGCAGTGACCACAAGCATTATTAGTGAGGTAAACAACATACTTTTTCAATATTGTCAAAAGTAAAAGCATGTTTCCATGAGAACACGTTATATTCTTCTGTATCCTATCACTGACACTACGGCAAATGAATTATACTGCTGTACTGTTCGACATTTAAATTAACGCATATGATATTCTGCTTATATATATATTTGAAGACCTGAGGCATAAAATATATTTTTTCGAGGTGTGTGTACTCTATGTCTGGGGACGGAATGGTAGATGCGCCACAATTTCACGAAACTACCACTCCCAGTTTGGGTTAACATGTACCGGACATCGCGACTTTTTTGTCTTTACATTGCAAATATTGCCTTAGATGAAACAAACGTGTGTTTCGTTACAATGACAGGAAAAAGTGGTGTAAAAATTAGGTATAGTATGTATACATGCTATAGCATGCAGGGTAGTTGAAGGATACAATGCGTTGTATGGATGCGGTTAAGTAAACCGACACAAAACCGAGGCTGCCAACTTTAGTCAGCTGGCTGGTGTGACATTTTCAATTCGATTCGTGTGTCTGCACGCACATGCACACGCATTTACACGTATGTAACAGTTTTATTACACTATAAATAGTCTGTAGGGTTTACAAACTACTCCAACGCCTTCGATGTAGCTAATTTTAGGTTTATAATGGAATAATATTGATTTGTTGTAAGATTTCTTGCGTGAGCGTGGGAGTCTGAAAACGGGAGTGTTACGCCAGATGCCTGAGAGTTGGCGACCCTGTATCTCTGTATCTGTAGTTAGGTAGCTGATTTCTCATTAATGAAATGGTCAGCTAGTTCTGTGAGATACCTATCCCCTAGTGGATGTCTTCAGGCTTGCTTTCAGAGCTGTTAAATTGCAAGCCACGGCATCGGTTCTCCACCATCAGCGAGTCACAGAAGTGTGGGCCATGTCAGATGCGTGAGAGTTGTTGACCCTGCAAAACATGTGTTTAGCTGATAATTTCATTTTAGTTGTCAAAGTGGCACAGAACTACCAGCTAATATCTGATTAAAATGAGCGCTAAATCTAAATATCACAGCACCAAATAGTTAAAGGTTTCTTAGGCATCACTTATAATAATCTGCATATTTGCACGTTTCAAAAGATAAAACTTCACAGCCGTATTTGACAAGCCAGTTATGATTAGAATCTTTCACAGCCGCTAAGAGTAAGATACGAGTGAGGCAGGTTGGGAGAGGTGTGTGAACGAAATATGGACGTACATTCACAGCAAGAGTATTTTAAATGAATCATAATGGAAAATAAATATACAATATATCTATAAGCACTTACACTGTAAAAAAAGGCATGTAAAATACAATAAAATACTGGCATCAGTTTCACCAATAAAATACTGTATATTTATTGTATATAAAAATTATAGTACTTTGCTGTAATCAGTTATGCAGGATATTACTGTACTTTTTACTGTATTTTAACAGTTAATATTTACCAAATAAAATGTAATTTTACAGCATGTTATCCCCCAAACAGATGATTACTGTTATTAAATATGCTGTTTTTAATTACATTACAGTAATTTACTGCAATTAACTTATTGCAGTAATTTGAACAGACACTATAAACCGAGCAAAGCATTTATTTGACTCACCATCACAAAAGTCACAAAAATTGTTAAATATTTGTCAAAATTCACAGAATCCACACAAAAATTCAAAGCCTTTTTAATTTCTAAGCAACAATTCAACAGAGTTGTTTACAGACCACTTTTTAGAAACGTCGTTTTAAAAGCCTTTTAAAACAACATAAATCATTTGTTCAGGTTTGTCGAACAGGATTGTTTTCATGCACACAACAAAAACGAGGGTGACACCCGAGCGGTCTGTGGGGTTTTGGTGTTCGGAGCCTTTGCTAAGTGACATCTGTCTGCGGGTTAAAAGGAGAGGGAGGCAGACCCTGACAGATGAGGGTTTGGGTGGAGCCTTAGAGTTCCAACCTGGATTAATGCATTTTCTTCTAATTTTCATGAAAGGGTTGAAGGTTGTTGGACGTTTAATCTCACTGATTTTGGAGACCTTTTCATTGTAAGGCTGGCACTCGCCTTTGGAGATGCATCTGTAAGAAAGTGAACATAGTAATGCATTGAAGGTATTCATTCACTGACTAAAAATATAGTTAAATACAGGTGATGGTTTTTGTAAATATATCCATATATGTGGGTGGCATGGTGGCACAGTGGTTTGTGCTGCCACCTCACAGTGAGAAGGTCCCGGGTTCAGTCCCTGGGTCGAATGGCGTTTGGGCCTTTCTGTGTGGATTTTGCATTCTCTCCCCATGTTTGTTTGGGTTTCCACCGGGGCTCCGGTTTCCTCCCATAGTCCAAAAGCATGTTTTATAGGGTGATTGATAACTCTAAATTGAGCACTAGTGAATGACTGTGAGTATGTGTGCCCTGCAGTGTGCTGGTTGACTGCGCATCTCCTCAACACTCACAGTACTGTATATGAAATCCCACGAGAAGTCCATCAGTTTCCTCATGGACGTGCACACGTGGATTAAGGACACTTAGTTTCTTTTGCACCACCTTGCCAGTTCGCTTGCTGATGACTTTTCCTTGGTGAGTCTTTCATCCAGGTTCTGGGTTAATGCCAATAAAGCATCTACACCAGGGGTCTGCAGTTCCGGTCCAGGAGAGCTACTATCTAGTAGGTTTTCTATCATACCTGACTTCTAATGAGCTACACCTGTTTTTGGGTAAATAACATATTGGTTAAATGACGTGGCTCATCAGAAACCTCATGCTGGTACTGCAGGTTAAAATTGTAAAAGCTGGAGAACAGTGTAGCAAGACCCATAGAGAGTTGAACTGTCCCCTGCTCCTGCTAAGCTAGCTTGCAAGAAGAAGTGGAGAAACCAAAGACGTGAGGACATGACAGGGGTCTTCCTGGGGTCTGTCTCGGTCTCCGCTGTTTCCCCTGCGGTGTGTTGGGAGGAGCCCCTCCTGATACTCAACCCAGCAGTATTTGCGTTGCCTGTTTCCGTGACTCGTCTCCCTGCCAACGCTTTGCCGACGTACTTCCATGGTACACACTTGGCATTGAAGCCATAGAAAGTTCCTTAGAAAAGGGGGGTCTGATCCAGTTCTGGTGGTTCCTACTCCAGTCCTCATTCTCACCCCCTTGGTGGAGATGGAGGAGGAGGAGGAGGAGCTCAAATGGGAGGTCATGGATGATCCCAGCCAGGGCCCCATCTCTCTCTGTGTTCCAGGGAGAGATTATTTACACCGGGGTCATGTCCCGCCCTGCCTACCCCCGGATTTGCCTCCAGTCGCCCTTGCTTCCGTTCAGCTTTCGCTTGCAGTTCCCTTGGCTCCTGCTCGGCAATCGCCTGCGGTCCCACCTGCGGTCCCGCCTGCAGTGACTCGTTGGTCACCTGTGGTTCCCCCAGCTCTGTCTCATCGGTTGCCTGCACCTTCACCGGTTGCAGCTTCAACTCCCTCCTCACCCCCTTCCACGGTCTCTCCACCTTCCTCCTTGGTCCTTTCAGTGTTACCTCTGCCTCCTGCCTCATGGTCACTGATGGTCCCTCCAGCTCTGGTGTCGCGGTTGCCTGTGGCCTCTGTGGCTCCTGCCTTCCATCTGCCAAGGATCACTCAGGTTCCCTGGCTCCCCCCGCCCTTTGCTTCCCTGCCCCTTGGTTCAGTTCTCCGTTTGTCTGGGCCCTTAGTGTTTCTGCCTAGCCCCTGTCCTTTCCTTGGTGTTCCCCCTGGTGTTCCTTCATTGCCCCCATCCTTGGTGCCTTTTGGTCCTCTATTTCCGTCCTTGGTGTCCCTGTTCGTGTCTATGTTTGTCCAGTTGGTGTCCTGGTTCTTGTCTTGCTTGTCCCTTGTGTTGTTCCTGTTCCTGTTGGTGCATTGATGTTTCTTGCTTTTGTTTTCTCAGGTGCTGTGGTCCTGCCCGGTGTCCTGTTGACTCCCTGGTCTGGTCCCTTTGGTCTCTTTAAGTGCGCTCGGAGTGCACGCCTTTGGGGGTGGTGTTTCTGTTATGTCCCGAATGTTCCGATCCTCGTGTTCCACACCCCCTCGTTTGCCTCATGTGGAATCCCTGTGTCTTCAGCTATTTCTAGTTGTGTTGATTATTTTGGTGTATTTAAGCTCGTGTCTGTGTGGCTCTTGTGAGTCCAGTCATTAACGTCATTCACGTTGTTGTTTGTTCTTGAGTGTGCTGATCCAGTTTAATCCCCATGTTCGCCTAATTCCTCGAGTCCTGTGCTTGCTTTCCTGCTCCATACCTGAGTGCTATGTGACAGCCATGTAGATATTAGGAAGTGTGTATGGACCCCACATGCCATGTATATATTAGAAATATGCAGGATGTTGGTGAGCAAAAATGACCAAGGGACAAAGCCTAGGAAGAAGGTAATAATCACAAGGAGGGCAGAAAGATTTGTGCGCCACCTATATTTTATTGCATTGATTCTCATAAAACTTGTCTGTATCTGTTATTCGCATAAATACAAATAATATACGTATATCCCAACATCTCCAACATGATATATTGGCATTTGGCATCTGTTTACCTGCTTGGTTTTATCTGCATTTCCTCTGGCTTGTTTTTTAATAGTCAAGATGACTATTAAACAGAAGATTTGGGAAACAACTTTTTACCTGTGTTACATAGAGTTGTTGTCCATTTATTTTAACCCATAATTTATGTTTTTCTACAGAAATACAGCCTATATTTACTTATAATTAATTTGTATATAATGTATATTCTATTCTTATCACTAACTGTCCTTCACTGACATTCTCTCTCTCACCCACGAGCACTCCCACTGCCTGGGCAACCTCCCTCACACTTTTCCACACCATAGCATACACCTCAAATCCCCCCTCCTGAAAAAATGAAAACATGTGGCTGAGACGAGCCGACAGAAGACCAACCATATTTTATTCTATTAATAATTAAACTCCGATTGTCAGGTCCTGCCCGCCGTCTGCCTGACCCTCGTGTCTCCTTCCTCAGGCGTCCCCAATGAGCCACACCCGTTGCTTGTTACCCCTCATTATATTTAAGTACCCGTTTGTCCTGTCAGCCCCAGTCCAGTCGCTGACGTCACTCCTCCTGTCTGCCTGTGTCCTTCCCTGTACTCATCTTCTCGTTTCGACCCCTCTTTTTGGCTGAATGCCTACCTCTGTCCCCCACGCTGTGACACTGCTGTTAAGGGTGGCAGAGATTGCTTTATACTGTACAGACAGGGCCCTAAAATATTCATTGGTGACGAAGTATCTGGAGACATGGTAATTTTTCCCTTTTACGGTCTGTCCTCCTCCAGGGAAACCCGTGTCCATTCAAGATTCAAGATTTTTTATTCGCCACATGCATAGTCATATATGTACAACACGCAGTGAAATGCATCCTGTGACGTAAGTAGGTAAGCAGGCCCATTTGGGAGCAGTCCCGATAGATCAGGCATGGTCACGGGGATCATAGAGAGAATACATTTGTGTATAGAATACAATATGTAACAATACAGGAAGTAGCTATCCAGTAGCATCTATAGAATTACACACAATTATTCCAGAGATGCCCACAGCAGGAGCAGAATCTACTGTACAAAAAACACATAACCACTTAAAGAAGTCTGACTTACCTCACCTTAAAGTAAAACTATATTTTCATCACTCATTCTTTGTCGTTCCTACCCTAATCCCGTATCCCTTTCTCCTTTTTAGCTATGAATGAAGGGATCCCACACATAACCTTGGCTTAGACAGCAGATCTTACTCACAAAGACCTCTAATAGCTTACATTGCAATGTGTTTGTTGAGGAAGAACTTGCTAGGTCCTGCCTGTTAGACCCAGCCCTGGGCTCAGCATGAGAAGGAGGACTATTGGACGGCTCCTTTTGCAGCTGTGCTCAGTGCTGCCAGGGTTTGCAGTGTCCAAATGGTCATCATTGTTTTGTTGTTCTCTCAAAGACTGCCAGGATTTTTTAGTTCCTCGCAATCCTGTTGTCATAGTTACCACGTTTGTTTTTGTGCATCGGATTTGCAATGTTACATATATGGAAGAGAGTGTCTCTCTTATATGGTGGGCAGCGCCAACTACGTAAGATAGAGTTTTATGTTGGTGGGGGCACAGCTAATAATTTTAAATGCCGGTGTGTTTATGGGGAGATGAATGAAACCAAATTAAACATATCCGCCTTGCCCTCCCTGTATCACTGGGCAATACAGAAGAAGGTGCACCCGTTTTCATTTTCTGCTTTTGGCTGACTACTACTCTTCTGTCAATCTAAGAGAAAGAGAAATCTTCTATTGTCTGCTAATTTTGCTTACATTCTCAGTGCTCCAGTAAGAATGGAAAGGTTTCAATGCATCACATGTCCAGCTTTTTAAAGACGTATTCTGAGTAACATGGTTAAAAGATGAACTGAAACAATTTAATTTTATGCAGTATTTGCTGTATTTATTTCCCAGTTATTCAGGTTTTACAAAGACTATCTATCTATCTATCTATCTATCTATCTAATCGTAGGTGGATAAGATAACTATTATCTATTTGTATTTATGCACAAATATATTTGTAGACAATATCTCATTCAGACAATAATTCCTTTATATCTCTTTCCTGGTTGATATGCTCCCTCAAAACCACTGCTATATCACTGTATAACAGAGGACTCAGATGACAAGGTATAATTCTCAAGATATATGTTTTTGACAGTTTTTGTAAGCATCTGCTAGTAGGGACCGCATTGAGCTGGCCCTTCACCATCTCCCAGTTTATGTACAAATGCCACCCCTCTCCGTCCCCATAGCCAAACCATTAAGCAAAAAATGACCAGTCGAATTGTACAAGAAGCTGCCCGGCGTCCGACATTTTGGTCACGCCGAAGCCACAGGCTCAGCTTGTAATTTTCAGTTAAATCTTTAAGAAATCCAGCCATTAGTGACTTTCCTAGTTAACTTGAAGTTAAATAAGAAATATAAAATTGCATAAACAGTACAGGGTCATCGGGGTTGGAACAAATTATGAAACGTAGCCCCAATAAAGTGTCTATTGTAAACTTACAGTATTTTGTTTATCACGATCAGAATTTTGAACCTCTAACAAACGTCTAACACTGGATGTAGGTGACTGTGCCAGTATGACCACCAGCACCAGTATCAGGGATTTCGATAAGGTCAATAGGGACATGTTCCTACCAATACTGTGGGGGCACCGTGTGTGTTTAGGGGTGCAGGGGCTTCAGGGCTGATTGGATCAATGTTGAATCCAAACCAACCACCTTGCCAATCTCAAAGGTTGATTGAACAAGATATTTACCTGCTCCCCATTAAGATGCTGTTTTTTTACTATGGATTTGCCATGGTTGCTTTCCCTGGCTAATAGGGTAATTTTGCAAACAATTACATAGATTGATGTGCTATTTAAGTTACTGATTTGTTGGGTATATTAAAACTTTTAACTATAAACAACAATCAATTGGAGCATTAACACACTGTTTATAAAAATGCAATTCATTTAAAGGGTAGCATATTTATGTAAACAATCCCCAGATAGCACACATATGTTAAAATGACATTGATTCCATATCAGTAAAACAGGTTGAAACAATGTCGATGAAGATGTGTCACTTTATACCGACATTAATTCAAGGTTTTGCCACCATCAATTTTTCAATATTGAAAATCTGACCCAAATCAATTCACTTTCAATGCTGATAATTTAACACTGACCATAATTCAATGCATTTAACTATAATTCAACGTTGAGACAATAACAGGTGCTATCTGAGTCAGAAGACTAGTTTAATCATTTAAACTTGTGGAATGTGTAGTTAGTATAGCTATTATACTGTAGAAGTGTGCTGCCGTCTCTCCCATGCCAAACATCTGCCTTTGTTTACCGTATGCTGATGCCAGCTTTTTGGTGTTGTAAATAGATTACCAGGCTTGAATGGAATGTTTATATCCAGAGAAGACCAAAAAGGAGTCTGATATTGCCTTCTGTAAAAACATTTGGTGCACTTAATATTTATATTTACAGTGGAAGAAAGAAAATTTTTACACATGCGGTATATATTAGGCCATACTTACACATATGCACAGGCGTGTGTCTGCACGTGTGTGCATGTGCAGGGAATTGCTAAGTTTTATATATATATATATATTTCTAACACAGATATTCTAAAGTTCAATGCACAATATAACTGTGTTACTTAGCAACCAGTGCTGTTAGTGCTGTATCTTGGTATCTGTTGCTAATATGGCTGAGTTCTCCCTGGAAAGCCCATCTCACATGCTTCTACCAAGCTGTGCCACATGGATCATACCCTCTTTTCCCAAAACCTCACCTATCCCAGCACCAGATAGCTCTGCTAGGACTCTGGGACACATTCCAGCAACTCAAGCCACTGCTTTGAATTTCACCCCGCAGAGCCTGTAGTGTTGATAGCAAAGAAAACAGTGCAAGTGCAAAGCTCATATTTCACCTAAATATCATATTTCTTAAACAATTATTTCAACTTCTAGTAAATTACCATGTAGGTTTTTTCAGCTTATATTTTTATTTATTATTCTTTTATCTTTATTTTGAATTATTATGGAACATTTATCTGTCCATCCGTTTGTCTGTCTGTCTGTCCATTTCCTGTAACTACTTCTTCTATTCAGGGCTGCAG
Organism: Mormyrus proboscirostris; assembly: GCA_026779585.1. Classification (NCBI taxonomy): domain Eukaryota; kingdom Metazoa; phylum Chordata; class Actinopteri; order Osteoglossiformes; family Mormyridae; genus Mormyrus; species Mormyrus proboscirostris. The sequence continues at coordinate 32,362,440 of JAODKF010000046.1, forward strand.
GGGTTTCTGGAGCCTGTCCTGGAGGCTGGGGGCACATGGAAAGGAGCCACCCAGGTTGGGGCAGCAACCCATTGCAGCATTTATAAATCTGAATTGGTAATTCGAAATCAATCTCACTTTTGTAAATTCAAAAGATTTACATTTCCCAGCACCCAATGCCTCCTACCTATTCAGAAATTCATTGTTCATTTCATTACATCTCTGTATCCATCACATCAGCTAACATTCACAAACCATTCACTCTGGATTCCAGCCTCCTGACTGGTTAATTAAATTGCAAAAAAGGTGACAGAATAACTAAAAAAAAACACACTCAAGAATTCACTCGTGGGAAATCTGCATGCTTTTAGGGAAACTGTAATGGATGCTACTAGAAATGTGGTACGAGGACCAGGGAACCTTTATCTCTCACTTCACCCCTGGACTGCAGCCTCTTATCTACTGCATATTTAGAAACAAGTTTTGGAGAGCAGCCACCCACAGAAGAGTTCAAACTCAGTCAATCACTTACAAATATAGCAGCGTTCTGTACAGCAGCTGGTATTGACGCATGCAGTGCAAAAGATGCACAATAACAGCTACTTTGGCAATATTCTGAAATGCAGTTATGGTACAATAATGAAAGGGAACTGATATACACATTAGTCACAGTACCAGTTGTAGATATAAGGAAAACACTGGCGTCTGAAACCATGTGCTCTTCTGGCTGTGTCAGGTGACAATGCAACATCCATTAGCATATTTGGCAGCTCCGATCCCTTGGGATATCTTCATCGGAAGAGTAAATTATTACCAGAAAAAGAGAATCGATTATGGAAGTGTAAGCATTTGTTACTGTCCTAAATAGATTAATTTCCCCATCTCAGCCTCTGTGTGTGGTTATTGAGGTCATTTGCATCATAAGTCAGGGTTTGGGGATTCTTCCGTCGGTCATTGGAAATTCAATGTGTTACCATTTGGCTTCTATTTTTGAGAATTCAAACTATCTCTTCTTAGATTTGATCAGTATTGCTCATTCATGCCCCACTCCCCACATTGAAATTGCATCACTCACTTGGCAGCCACTACAATTTATTAAAATAATTGCTAAAAAATAGTTTATAAGTTACGGGCATGTGATTATAAATATAAATAATCTATCTATGTGTAACATAACGAAATAGATAATGCATTTATTTCGCAATAACAGATCTAGTCAGATATGTATGGCGAGCTATACCGTGTTAGCTAACTGATTAAAGTCTCCTGCTGGCAGTTGGAATGTTCTAACATGTCCTGTGAAAAAGTTCTTGAAATTCAAGCATGGATAGATGGACCAAGTATACAGATGGCCATTACTGGAGGGTGTATCCAGCCTCACATAGCTAATAGGCAGAGTTTCCTACAACAAACTGAAGTAAATACCATTGATTTATCATTTGCTTCTTTTTCTTTACCCACTTCTGCTCCAGGATACTGAATCTGCTCCTTTATGTCACCTTCCTCATGGGAGCAACCCACATTGGCATTAGAAGGACTTGGATTTTGAGTCATCCCAACCAAATTCAGTTCCGTAACCGAGGTATAGCTTCAGTGTGCTAGTTCTGTTTCTGCTCCATTCTGCCCCAGGGTCCGTTCAGTGTCTTTTGCCATAGGGTGGAACTGTATCTGGAGTACTGGACAAATGAGACCTTTAGGTCTTAACGTCAACCTGTTCTGTATGCTATTCTGTGCTCCATACCACAACATACTGTTTAAACAATCCGAACCTGTAAGCGCTGCTATCACTAGCAGAGAGACAAATACACTGCCCGCATCTCCACAAAGAGGAAAACACTCTCATTTTTATTCATGTCTTTCCCCATCCTTTTTCATTTGTGCCGAGCACATATCTGAGGGATGACTTGGCACATTCCTCCATCTGGGCCTGTGGCCGTCCTTCTGCAGGGTATGTTCCACTCTCCAGCAGCCAGTGAGGCTGTACAGACCTCCATCGAGAGGCTCCCTCGAGCCCGCACTAAATCTCAGCCTGGAACCTTGGTTTCCCTTTTCATTTTTTTCACAAGATATGAGGCATGAAGGTTAAAACTGGGCATTCCTAAAGATATGGCCCTCCTCAAAGCTGGAAATATGGAAGAACTAGAGAAGATTGCTGCCACATGTAGATTTCAAAGATATGGAGCCCGTAGCTTGGCAGCAGACCCAATGAAGCCCGGGTATACTGGAGCATCTGTAGGAATATCTTAATAAGAGCACAAGCCTCAGGAAGAAAGAGATTGATACTGATGTGTGATGGAGAAACGCTAAATGAAAAGGCAAATCTGCTCCTACTAAGGTCATTCAGAAGTACCTTAATTGCAGGAACATGACACCCTTATCAGCACAAATTCACTAACAAGCAACATAAGTGGACGATAAATGGAGCCAGGTGTCAAGAGAGAATATACAGCAGATGCCAGGACATTCTAGAACTCAATGCTCCGGGTAACTTCACTGTCTTCTTCCACATTCCTTTGACACTCTTGAAATGACCGCAGCTGGAACCCACACAAATCAGTATTCTGGTGCAGCAAGCTAATTTCACTCAAAAACCAGCTTTTCCCACGTTTCCTTTCTCATAAAGTAACATAAAAAGCGGACTGGCTTATACATTTATAATAACCAGTAAAACCAATATAGTAAAATTGCAGTGTTAGTATCTGATTTATGTAAATATAACAGGGGTTTAATTAGTTGAGCAATATCTGTGGCTGAAATGTTTTTACAGATAATAGACACCAAATATTACTTGATCTTTCTATCTAGCAGACAAATGCCGATGTCGGGAAAATATATCAAGACAACCATTTATTTTCTTAGAAAACTTCCCTCATTTAGATTTAACTCAGTAGGACACAGTTCTTTCAGTGGATACATGTATGCTATTTGCAGGAAGCAAAAGACCCAAACTGAACTTTCCTGAATGTACACAAACACCCTACAGATTTCTAGCAAAATAGTCACTTCATCTCCAGGGCAATCATTTGGTAGATATTTGACCCTTCATGTCCCATACATCGTCATGCAGTATGTACGCGTGTAAATGACGAAAAATAAATACGTTGCGTGAAATCTCTGCGGGACACACACATTCCAGAACACATCCACATGCAGACATGCAAAAAAAAAATCCTGAAAGCAGGCAGAGTTACGCATTGGCCATGGTAAAATATGTAGACTTGTGCAACTGGATCAGAAGCAAGAAACAGTAAAAGCGCTATCTGCGTTATTTACGACGGCTCGAGGAGTTAAACTGCTGAGCCAGAAGCAAGTGGCCCCACAGTCCTCCAGACTGCCTGGGCAGCAGCCGGCAGTCTCACCTCTCCTCTTAACGGGGATGCTACGGCAGGTGGCCATAGATGAGAGGGAGAAGTACCCAGATTGAGAAAATTGTGATACAGAAAAGTCGAATCTGAACCAGCTTGGAACTACGTCCTGCACTGCTGTAGTAGGCATCTGCATTAAGAGCTGCCAGATTTAGTCTGACCTGCGTCTGCTGAAGTCACTTCCCTGCCTCGCTGGACCCCACCCTTCATCCTCTAACATTTTTATCTCCCTGCCCTTGGCAAGATTTCTAGCCCCTGAATGTACTGATACACTTCAGGTTAGCTGACAAAAAAACACCTTTTCTGTCAGCCTTCCTGAGGTATACCTAAAAGCACTCTGAAGTTTCTCAAATCGAGAGAACAGGCTGCACTTTAAAAACAACATAAGGGAACTGTCAATCAAGACAGCATTCACCCGTTTATTGGAACTGTCCTCAATTATTAACGTACATGGAAGACAATGCAGATGGATGTGTAGTGTTTGTAAGTGAACTAAAAATTACAGGTACTTTGTCACTGCCTGTGGACAGAGACAGTAGTGATACTGCAATGTCCCTTATCTTCTCCCACACATATATAATATTCTGGCCACAGGTCTGGATCTGTTTTTTTGTTTTACATTTTTACATATTCAGCATTTTTAAGTAAAATGACTTACACTAATGGTACACTCTGCCTAGCATTGGTGGTCGAAGCACTACCCTAGGCGAGCTTCAATGCTATCATCCAAGCACCCCCCCCCCACCAATCTTCATCACCTAATTTCAATTTGTGTTGGTGGGGCGTAGTCGACCCCCCCTCGGAGTGTGCTTGTTCTACTGTCACTGCACAGGTTCCCTCTTGCAAAGACAGTAGGCTGAAGGGTGTTTCTGAATAGCCCTTGTATGATTGTGTAAGCATGTATGTGTCCCATCAAAGGTGTACCCAGAAGTGTAGGGACAGGACAGTTTGTTAGATTTTCTTTGTTGATATTATTAATTTAAGCTTCACGTTAAAATAATGGTAAAAAATGTTACCATGTTTGGCGGGGTGCGTTGGCGGGCCTCAGATTGTTTTGCCTAAGGCCCTAGTGTCCCTAGAATCGCCTCTGGGTGTAGCTCAGCCTTCCGCTCGCTGCTACCTGGGATAGGATGCATGGTGGAACACTGACTAGGAGACCCAGTTAGATGGTGCATGGTCTTTTACTGAAACAATGCATAATGAGTAACTTGTCGTCAGTTGAGCCTTTCTTGCAATTTGAAACATCATCCTTTTAGTCATAAATCTTGGTCTTGTATCATTATTCAAATTGCTTCCTTGTTCCTTGTTTGTTTCTCACACAGATACATTCAGGTACCCAGTGACACGCAGAAACACACACGCTCAACACCTACAGCTATTTCACATGCCTGGAGGTCAATGGTCATAGTCTGAAGGGGCCAAGAATACCATTTTTGTTTTTTGCTTCAGTTAGATCTCTAAGAAAACCAAGAAGCTGAGATGAGCTCAGTAAAAGTGCAAAAGCTCATAGAGCATCAAAGACAAATCTAGCAATAGGCTGATTAAGATGCGTTTGAGCACCTGTTTACCCACAATTCTGTGCTGGATTCGAAAGACCTGGTGAGGAACATAAAGCTTAGGCTGAATAGTGTGCATTTCTTAACTGAGGTCATTGTTAACGCCCCATAATCACCAGAGGAAGTTGGTCATTGCCCTCAACTCCTTCACTGCAAGCCTGCACGCGCTCACTGACATCACAATGGTAATACCGTCACTTATGGCACTGGGAGGAGATGCAGGATTTTGTGCAGCATCAGTCTCTCATTTACCCTGATTCACATGCTGTGACTGACAATCAGAGGCAGCCTGGAAGGAGACTTTGGAATTTCTGCCACTTAAAATAGTTCAGCCTGACTGGACATTTTACCCATATTCCTTAATGCAAACACACTCCAATAAAAACAGCAACGTTAAGCATCAACTGCAAAAATCCCGGCCCTGTAACCTCAGTCAAAGTACAGAAGAGGACATTCTCTCCTCAGAGCATGCTTCATATGAACATAACTCATTAACTTGCATGAAAGCTATTTTTATTTACACAAATGAAATACATTGCCATTAGCACGCTAAAAAAAAAAACCCAAAGGACGGGACTGCAGGAATACAAGGACACGAAGAAAAAGGAAACACGATGTGGGAGTGGAGGTCTGTTAGGACAGGAAAAGGTAAGGGAGACCCTGGGTGAGAGCAGACTCTCAGGAATATGGGGGGGAACGCATTTCAAAAGCTCGGCACGTTCTGCAATTTACACTGACCTCATGGAGCGGAGTGTAAGCACACATTGCTCAAAGGAAATATATATATATATATTTAAATGTCTAGTCCCAGTGCATTCCAAGAATATGGGTCAAGATATTGACATGGCCCACACTTCTGTGGCTCGCTGATGATGGTGAACCGATGCCGTGGCTTGCAAGTTAACAGCTCTGAAAGCAAGCCTGAAGACATCCACTGGGGGATAGGTATCTCACAGAACTAGCTGGCCATGTCATTAATGAGAAATCAGTTATCTATAGCAACAGATACATAGATACAGGGTCGCCAACCCTCAGGCATCATTAGCTACATAAAAAGCGTCTGGCTAGTGTGCAAACCCGACAGACTATTTCAGGCTAATTAAACTGTTTCATACATGTTATTGCGTGTGCATGCGTGGGCAGACTTGCCTCGAATTGAAAATCTCACTCCAGCCAGTTGGCAACCCTGTAGATAGATAGATAGATAGATAGATAGATAGATAGATAGATAGAT
>JAODKF010000046.1:32368673-32379499 GCA_026779585.1 Mormyrus proboscirostris
GAAAATCTCACTCCAGCCAGTTGGCAACCCTGTAGATAGATAGATAGATAGATAGATAGATAGATAGATAGATAGATAGATAGATAGATAGATTATTTTTTGAGTATGAAGTTTGCATGTTCTTGTGTTGCATGGCTACTTCAGATGCTCTGGTCTCCTGGAGTCCAAAAACACTCGAAACTGTGTGTGTGCTCTGTAACTGACTGGGGGTCCAGGTTGACCCCTGCCTGGTGTCCTTTACTGCCTGGGATGGTTTCCCTGTGACCCAGTACTGGAGAAATGGCTGAAAGTGAGGAAAGTGATACGGATGGATTTACCTACATGGGCATAATTTTCTTCATTATTTACGGTGTGTGCTGAGCACATGGGACATGACTCATTGGTGTCACTGAAGAGGAAGGAGCTGACAGAGAGAGAGACCTTTGCCATTATTCCACATGAGGGAGAATTACTAGACTTTCCTATTGCGAGGGAGAACAGACTGTGCAAGGGGAATTTTGAAAAATTTATTCAAGATTCAGTGCCGCAGAAGAGCATATCTCAGCAGCCTTACACAGGTATCTAAGCAGGCCTGGTCCACAGGGTCGCAGGCCTCGTCCCGACCCAGAGACACCAGCCCGCCTCCCCTGCTTTGGCCCGGGCTCCATCCCACACTCTAGCAGCAATGCCCAGCAGATCCGAGCTGCCTGGAAGTGAATCACATGAGCCAGGCGTAAACAGCACGGGGGCCATTTGTTTGGAAAGGCAGCTGTGCGTGACAGGTTCCTGGGGGGAGCGCTACACAGTCACTCTTCCCAGCAGAGCAGCTCCTCTCGGNNNNAGCTCCTCTTTCAAGTAGACGGGGGGCGGGGGGGGGGGGTGTCTGTTACAGATTACATGGAACATAGAAGTCCAGACAGGACAGGCGCCCATCTTTTAAAACTGATGCTTCTAAGAAGGTGAGGCCCTTCAGCTGATAGTTGGGTCGGGAGGGGGGGGGTGCCTGTGTTACTTTAAGGTTCTGGAAACGTAAGCAGTTAAATGGTGCGGGTGGCTTTTCGTCTTCATTTGGCAGCTAAACCGCCTTCATCAGAGATGCGCTGATATATGCGGTTCAGGCATCAAGGTGCTCATTAAATCATCTGGGGCATCAGGAAGCCCGAAGCAGCTGGATGGATACTCTGTACCTATAGTGGGGCTGTCGGCAAGGCCTATCCAGGACCAAAACAGAGCTACAGCAAAAGGTTCCGTCTGGTGAAGAAGTCTTTCCTGGCTGAGCCCAAGATCCAGATGACAGGATGGATGGTTTCAAGAAGGACAAAATAAACCTAAAAACGAAGGTCATGCATAATTTAGGACACACAGACACAGACACACATACACACACACACACACACACACACACACACACATACACATGCACACACATACACACAGACACGTACACACATACACACACACATACACGCAAACACACAGACATGCACACACATACACACACACAGACACACACACAGACACGCACACACATACACACACACACATACACGCAAACACACAGACATGCACATGCACACACATGCACACAGACACGTACACACACAGACATGCACACACATACACACACACACACACACATGCACACACATATATACACACATACACACACACAGACACACGCACACACATACACACACACATACACGCAAACACACAGACATGCACATGCACACACATGCACACAGACGCGTACACACACAGACATGCACACACATACACACACACAGACACACACACAGACACGCACACACATACACACACACATACACGCAAACACACAGACATGCACATGCACACACATGCACACAGACACGTACACACACAGACATGCACACACATACACACACACAGACACACACACGCACATACACATACACACACATACACGCAAACACACAGACACACGCACATGCAAATCCTAACATGACGACCTTAACCTCTACCCAGCCCTAAGCCTAACCATAAATAACCAAACAAAATACTTTTGGCATGTTTAGTTTTTTGATTGCATTCACAGATCTTTGTGGGGACCTGAAAAATTGTGGGGAATATTTGGTCCCCACGATGTAATATAAACATAATCCACACACACACACACACACACACATATACAAATGCGCTACACAGGCACAGTCCGTAGACGTATATAAACACATGGTATATACAGATTCCTGTGGTAACATCACATCGACAGTAACTGTATCACATGGATTATACTGATTGTCTGTGCAGAAAGAGCAGTGTGGCAGAGAGGTGTTGTTTTAATATGTATTCAAATGTAATATCTGCCATATTTAGTTAAACAAAATCTTAAACTGCATTCACATTTTTTTTTATCCAATGCAATGTGCATATTTGAGGAAGCAGGACTGGAGAGTGTCCGGAGGAATCGGAAGTTAAGGGCCTCAATCAGGGGCCTTGATCGCTGACTGTGGCATCTGAACCTTCTGATCACAGGCACAGCACCCTAACCTGCTGATCCACACCCCCAAGCCCCCCAGCTTTATTTAAAAACAAATATATACACTGTAGCGTCGACCCCAGACAAGAACTGAGCGGCCGTTCTGCCCGACAGAGGTACATCAGAGCTCCTACTTTGGTCATGCAGCTTCAGACATCTGCTTTATCTCACTGCCGGACCGCTCCGGGCGATTCTCAACATCGCTCCTAATTAGGAAGCGAGCCGCTCCATCACGGCCGTCAGCTTTCCTGGGAAAGCGCAGGGGCTCTGCGGACGGCAGGGTCACACACGGCCTTGCTTAAGGAGAGGAGCAACGGCAAACATCCGTCATGGGTCAAGTAAACAAAAGCCATGGAAGGAGCCAGAATGGTGTGACATTCAGACTGCTGTAGTTTGCAAGGATTTTTTTTTTACAAGGTTTTGATTTTTTTATCAAACAGAATAGAATGTTACTCATATAGAACACGTCACTAGCTCGCAACATGACAGGCTTGAAATGTAAAGTTGCTCTAGGGGCAATAAAGATTAAATGTTAGCAGAGCTACCTGTCAGATGAGCAGTGTCTTGCTGCCTCTTGTGCTCTCCATATTGTTACCTACAGTTGCTTCACTCACTCTGAGCACTCTCCTGCTCAGGTCTCCTGAGATGTAATGTGTTGCTGCTTTCTGCTGGCCAACAGTGGTATTGCAGCAGCGAAAACACAGTTGTGTCAATGGTGTGAATATTAATGTCACTATGCCTGTGCATCAGTGTGTGACTGTGTGCAAGCTAAAGCTGCTTTAAATATGCTCCTGAGTGCATGGGGAAAATATTTGCTTTGGGTATCCAGTCTAAAAGGGTGACAGAGCTACTCTCTCCCCTTGTCAAAGTCCCCACCTGACACACCATATCTATGCTGAGCAGCAAGTTGCTTCCAGGTTTAATAATTCTAATTCAGCAGGACACAAGAACAAGGTGAAGCAGGAGACATTGGAAGTGACCTGAAACCATCCAGGTAGGGGATGGAAGCGATGTTATAATGGCAGAGATGATCATTAAATTATCTGACAAGTTTCTCATGAATCGAAGGATGACATCAAATGACCTTCAAAAGGAATGGGAAACATTAAGTGCAGGTGTGAGGTGCACTGCTAGGACAGTTTGTATCAGGCTCCTAGAAGCAGGACTGAAGTCCCATAAGGAAGAAGCCCTTCACTAATGAGAAACAGGGAAGAACCAGGCTGTGGTTTGGAAAAAAAAAATCTGTGGTATTCATTGACACACACCCAAAAACTGAGAAATGAATGAAACATAAAATTTAGTTGAATTCAAATTAATGTTTATTTTCTCCATTGGTACTTCTCAGAACCTATGAGCAAGTCATACATTCTTCATAGCTCACTCACATCATGTGATATCACACTTTTAACCAATCATGTTACCACCAATGATACGCCAATGTTAACAAATATGATGCATTAACCCATCAGAGAAGAGAAAGCCAACATGAGCACTTGGTATCCACCAGGCCCTTCACCTATGCACCGATGCAAGAGACCTTGCTGACTGGTACAAAGCGGCTTCTTTATCATGAGTAGACAGTCCGACTCAAGGTTAAAGAATTATAAAGCGGGATAAGAAATGTGTAGTAAATAACGGCTGCAACGGCTCTTCCAACACGTCTATCTAACCCATGACCTAATTGCAGTGAACAGCCTACAGCTCCATTATGATGAGTATCCATTCATCTTTCAACCTGCTTATCCATTTGGGTCGTTGGGGGGTCTGGAGCCTATCCCAGAAGCTATGGGCATGAGGCAGGAAACAACTCAGGATGGGGGGCCAGCCCATCGCAGGGCACACTCACACACCATTCACTCACACACACACACACCTACGGGCAATTTAGTAATTCCAATCAGCGTCAGCATGTCCTTGGACCTGGGGGGGAAACCGGAGTACCTGAAGGAAACCCCACAATGACACGGGGCGAACATGCAAACTCCAGATGTGAGAGAACAGTGCTAACCACTGCACCACCAATGAATATATGTATGAAAAAATGATTTAATGATTAGCACAAAGTAAAAGTCAGATCATGAGGAATGATGATTATTGACAGTCTCAGTCACAAAGTCTAATCAGTAACGTGTCCTCAATTCATTGTTAGCCATAGAGATCATTAATGTAGAATACAGAAAAGTGGATCAAGCTTTGCTCAAGGTTTGGTCTTACTTGGTGTTTTATGGAAAAAATGGGCTTGGCTACCATGTGCAAAACTACCTGGTTTTGTTTCTTTGTTGCTGTCTCCTCTTTGGCTCCTAGCATGTTCCTCAACTGGAACACTTGTTCCCATCTCTGGGCATCTTCCCATCTCCTGTAATCCCCCACACTCTCTCCCTCTCATACACATCTCACTCTGGAGCTGTCTGACCAGTCAGCAGCCTGACGGGGCCTCATTTGCCTGTTTGCTGTGGTGTCTGTCCCCAGCTGGCTTGGGAATTATCAGGCAGAAGATGCAGCATTTATGTTTAGAGCAATACCTGCTTTGTCTACACTCTGTGTCAAATATTTGAGTAAATATTTGCATAAAGTTGCATAGAATTCCCTGAGTCCAGAGAAACATTGTAACTTCTGATCGAGTGTTTTTTGTTGCTGCAGTAAGGGATACAAACAGTAGCCTACTGTTAGAGTACAGTTTGCTAGAGGGAATTGCACTGGACTGGCAATAATGAAGGCTGATCCCCCATATAGGAGTGTCATACTGCAACAATACAGATGGCTGAACCAGAAAGGATTGTGGGATTTCATGGCTTTAGTGAGATTGTACTGTTTAGGCTTAGAATCCTAAGAGAGAAAAACAATACCTAACTCAAAAACCAGTAAAAATATAAAAAAATAGTTTGAGATTAGGTTATTTTAGTTTATGTAAGAAATTAAGGTTCCATACTCTTAGATAAGTTAATTTATTATTTGTACTAAATAAACAAAATTTGAATATTAAATTTTAGCATTTAGCACCAAAATTTTTTGCAGTGGAAGGAATGAAAATTCCCTTAATGTCAAATGAAGGATTTGACCCTTGGCAATAATCCACCATAAATCAGATGAAATCTCCACATTTCGACATGAAGTATGACGGATACTGTATGTGACTCAGTCGACTCACTAATCTAATCATGTTTTTTTTCAGAACCCTTGCGGTCATCCTCACTGTCAAATGTGTAGGCAGTAGGCTTCACATATCTCGTTTGCCTTGATTTGATTGTCTGTGCAGCAAAAACCTTCCTTCTAGGAAGATTGAATAACAGCCTGGCAGGACTAAAACTGAAGAACATAAAGATTGATTAGACATTTACTTCTGACACACTTCAATAGATAAATACACAATTTGCACACCACCTGACAATCTAATCAGACAAGAGATACAAAGTCCAAGAAGATACGTCCACATCTAAGGCCATAGGTACTTCCAAGAAAAGACTGACCAGCTCTATTCGTGCAAGACAGGGGAGACTGTCCTTGGTGGACAGGTTTAAGCATCTTGAGGTTTCATTTACAAATTATACAGAACGAGAGCATGTCCTTAGCCCACAAGTATCTTACAGTAAGCCAACACGCCAAACACACGGTTCATATTCAGCCCTCTGTGTCATAAACAGACTCACGCTGTGAGAGTAAGAACTCTCACTGCTTGTCCAGGAGCTACAGACTTAGCAGTTCGCTGTCAGCGTGCTAGTGAAAGGTCTCAGCGATGTGATGTATGTTCATCTCTCATTCCTTCCATCCATCCATCCATTCATCCATCCATCCATCAATCTTCTAACAGCCTCTTCCTGTCCATTGTAGGGCACTGTACATGCTCAAAATCATACTCTCTGCTCAATTTTCAGATCCATTCCTTCCTTACCACATCCAAATGAAACACTTCTAAAACCCACATCGAACCATATGCAGTTTGTTACTGGCGAAGTGTGATTAATAATATGACAGGCTCTGTGCTGCCAGACAGGATTCACAGTGTTATTTATGCAAAGTAAAGCATACTGTGATAACATACTGCATTCAGCAGTTTTTCACAGAAATGGTCCAGTGTAGAAAGACTTCATGGATGGGGACATACACCATGTTTTGTTGCATTCATGTGCCTGATATAGAGTCTCAATTCCAATCTGTGTTTACAATGCCGACAGGAAGTGTTTGGCTTATAATGATCCATATGTGTTGGCCACAGATAATTTATAAATGACATGGTTTTAAAGTAATTGTTTAGCCTAAGCAGGGTTGCAGTGAGTCTATCTTAGGAAGCAAAGGACTTAATGCAAAGTTCACCTTGCACGGAATTCCAGTGTAAAACAGGCCACGTGCTACAGGCATATTGGAGAAAATATCTGACTTTGAAATATGAAATATGTGTGACTAATGGAGAATATCACACTATCTATCAACATTCAAGAACATGCCATTAAAGAGCACTTGAGCTCCCCCTGCCATTAAAACCCCCCCACACCCATAGTATAGTTTCCTAAATGCTTTCATTTGGCGTTCTTCCATGAGCAGTGAAAAAAACATGATTGAGGACCACTGTAATGGCTGCAGTGCAACCACTTCATTGATCAGACTTGATAATGCAAGACATCAGGTATCTATCAGAGATGATCACTTGCACAGAACAATTCTCTCACCTTATTAATCTTCTCAAGGTCTCATCCTGACGCAAGAGTGACCAAAACAAACCAATGTGTATTTTTTGGCACTTAACTTCAACTAATATCTCTGTCCAAGTGGAAAACATGTAAAACTGTGAACTTTATACAGATATTGGATAAGCAGAAAGTTACTGATTGATAATACTCTACCGCAAAACATTTTTATTTTGTTATTACTAAATTTTGATTACTTCATTCTTGGTGCAGTGTGTGGCTCAGTGGACTAAGCCTGTGTGCCTGTAATCACAAGGTCACCAGTTCAACCCAGCCTCAGCATGACTGCAAGTCCTTGAGCAAGACTCTTAACCCCCAGCTCCCTGGGTGCACCAGCAGGTGGCTGCCCTTCACAGACAACTTACTCCAAAAAGAACAAGTTGAGGGAGGCATTTCATAAAATGTCAATTATTATTATCAAAGTATGATTGTGAGACTATGCATACTACAGTCATTGGATCATTTTCAATCATGCTGGTCCATGCGTATAGCACAATGGCCTCACTAAACAAAGACTCTGGGGTTAGTTGCTGCCCCTGGGTCAGGATGTGCGGAGACTGTAAGTTTTTCCTATGTATTTGGAGGCAGTCCAGAAGCATGGAGTTAAGTCAACTGGTGTCGATAAACACAGGGAGCCCACTACCCTGTCCTCGCTGGTTCACTGTTACCCTGCAGTGTAATACCAGTGAAGAACTCACCTCACTGTAATACCAGTGAAGTACTCATCTCACTGTAATACCAGTGAAGTACTCATCTTAGCATTTTCTTTCCTGGGACTTGAAGCTGGAATTATTGTTCATAGGCCCAGTTCGGTAAAGGCCACCCCATGGGTGATTCTACACCCTATTTACGGGGGCGCCAGGCACCCTATTTCTTTGTCTCAGCCTTGATGAAAAAAAAAACTATATTAAATCCATTTATTGATTTAGTCCCTATTTCATGTGGGCTGAACCCACCTAAGGGTCAAATCCGAAATTGCCCCTGGACCACACTACTATCGTTATGTTAGGTGTTTTGACTGAGCTTATAGAGCATTAAATGTTGTATATTGTCTAAGGGTAAATAGTTGGTGTAGGTACAGTTCTTGTGCTTAAAAACCATTTGTTACTGTACTAGCACATGTTCTTTGTGTTGGATTATGAAGGACATTCATAACTTCAGACAATTCTCATGGTTTTAAAGACTAAGGTTTAGGCTATAACACGCAACAGGTATAGACTAAGGTTTAGGCTATAACACACAACCACAAACTCATGATTGCTACATGTACAGAACTAATTGGTTAGGTTGGTAACTAAAGGTTTTTATTCATTGTTATTATAGGCAGCTTGACAATTTAAAAAGATGAATTATCATTCTAGAGGGTTCCCTGGTGACATCTGTATTTCAGGTATTTAATAGCTTTTTCAAGCTTTGGTTTATTGCAACATTTATACAATTGGGGTAATTGACCTGCATATGCTTTATTCTGAAGGGCCAATTTAGGAGAATGTGTTGGGTCTCTGAGGGTTGGCTGGTCATGGGTATAATCTGAATCCCAGTGCCAAGATTGAGGGTATCATCTGCCAAAACTTCATCCCTTTCATGTGTTTCTTTCAGTACCTTTATCCATTTATCTATTTTTTCACACTTTTCTTTGCCATTGAGTTTATTTTTCTTGGCACCTTCTCATCTCAGCACTTTGGGAAAATTTTATTTTTTTTCATACCATCTCTCTTGGTTTTCCATGTCACAGCTTGGCATGATGGAAGAGATGATCCACGGTGTAGCTTGGAATTAAGGGGTTTCATTGAGAAGGAACTAACTAAAAAGTACAAAAGAGATCATGAGGGAGTCAAAAATACCATAAAAATGTCATAAAAACGAACAAGGGCTAAACATAAGGATAAAACTTATATCAAACTGGTTCAGGAAACACAGTCAAGGAACATGCTGGAACATATACGATGACCAACTGAGGAACAGGGGAAGAGCAGGAACATATACACACAGCCACCTAAGTTTAGTCGTCTTTTTAGCAATCACAGATTCTTATTCAAAAGAAAGCACAATATTATCAAAAAACAACAACAACAATAATAATAATAATGATAATAACAGTGCCACACTCAGTAAGAGAAACATATCAGAGGTTGAATAATCAGATATCCTTGCCGCTAAAATCATAATATCTGTTGACATTAATCCACTAGTCAATTTCCACTAATGCATGTAGATACACTGCCACATAGTTGAAAACGTTGCCAAATGCAAATGCTAAAAACTCACCCACAGGCATGGGTACAGCCTCTCACCATGTTTGCTCCAACCCTCTCCGTAGCACTGGGCAGAAGTCGTGTTTATTAGGGGTAATAAGCTGGGCTTTTAAAGCCTGAGTTGGCAGCAGGAAACGACACATGAAGAGGAGCCTGGCAAGGTAAAGCAGCTTCTTTAAAATGCTTTTCAGGAGGTGATGCTCTCTACTGTCACGTGCTCAGCTTTGTTAGTTTTAGGTATAAAGTTATGCAGGCTGCCTATTTCAGATATCAGGGATGATACCAAGAATGCTTAGGGTACTGTTAATATCTTTATTTTTATTCCAGAGTAATTATGATATAGAGCTCTGCACCATAAATATGTGTCGATGGGACAAATAATACGAGTATGTCTTTCCCTCATAACTCAATTTCAAGGAACATTTCAAATATTCAGATGCTTCAGTTTTTCGAAAATACATTTTAACTTACTTCTGGCTAGATCACTCGAGATGCTGTGAACTGTGCAGGAGATTAGATTTTATAAACTTATTCATAAAACACCTCTTAAATTCAGGATGAAGTACAGAATTTGCTAATTTAGATTTATGTAAAGTAATTACAATAACAATCGGAAATTGTAATTTTAAATCAAGATTAGTTCAACTTTGTTTTGAACTGAAAAATTTATGGCAATAAAAAATAATCTAGGTGCTTCCAAAAATGGTAACAGTATTGAAATTCCCATGTGTTACATATAAGATCATCACCTTTTATGTCACACTTCATGTGAACAATGTACGTTCTTTTTTTACATACTGTTAATTCATTACATTTTAACATATGATCATGTTGACTTTCTGAAACATTCTGTAATGGCTGCACATGTGATCTGCCCGACCAGATGAGAATCCTGCTCTTCAGCTTCGTGGCTGTACTGCAGCTCTGTGCTGCGTTCCCATCTGAACCCCAGCTTCCCAGATCGCAAGGGGGAGGGGTGGAGCAACCACAGCCCAGTAAGTTTTATTCCTCACTACATTTGATAGATGGGTACCCTCAGTCAAAATGCTATACTTCCAGACTACATTGAATTTGGCATAAAGGTAAAAGTCTACCGTGATGAGCACTGCTTTCGCTTCAGGGATGAGAAGAACTAAAAGATTTCCTGTATCCTCCTGATAGAAACCCAACTGAACCCTATCTTGGAAGATGCAGTTCCCCCTCTAGCCAGCAAAGGTCCTGTGAAGAATCTAGAGACACCCAAAGATCTCCAAAGTTCTCTGGGGCAAAAGTCTACAGCAACCTTTGTTGATAATGTGAACCTCAAATGGCAGAGTTGGAATGGGGTCCTTCCAAATGGTGCAGTGGGTATCTATAATGGATATGTGTCACGCACTGACTACATTTGCA
>JAODKF010000046.1:32381276-32397057 GCA_026779585.1 Mormyrus proboscirostris
TTAGCTATAAGGCTTCCCATTCAGTAAGTGCCATGTTAGCTATAAGACTCCCCGTTCAGTAAGTGCCATGTTAGCTATGAGTCCCCATTCAGTAAGTGCCATGTTATATTTATCAATAAGTATGTTTTTAATTATCTTATTAGAAACACTAGCTTTATATAAATATTTAGAGCCATCCTTAAATACATGCAGAATGTGTCCACGCTGTTTGTCACACAGGTTCATACACTCCTTGACTCTTCCCAGTTTCACCATCTGCAGTTCAGTATATCAGCACAGAAATTTAGTTTCTGAAAGTCATCATGAGATTACTGGTACATCGATTGCATCCTGCATGTGTTATTGTATGTTAGCTAGAAAACAAAAATCTGACAAAGCCTGACAAAATCTGACAGAACCATTAAATTCCTTCCTTCCATCCATCTGTCCATCCGTCTTCCATACCCTATTTTCCAATGCAGGGTCGGGGTGAGCCTGGAGCCTATCTCGAAAGGTATGGGCACAAGGCAGAGAATAGCCCTAGGCGTGCAACCAACCAGTGATAAGGTTCAACAAGGTTAACTGCATCAGATGAATTTATATTGTAATCTGAGGTCTCGACTGAGTAAAACAGGAACATCTCTTTATGTTTTTTGGTTTGACTTGTACATTTACACATGACCATTCCTCATATTTTGGTATCAGTATCATTTAATATGGATGAAGCTCTTGATGATTTTTTGCTGATAACTTTCACTTCTGTTTTGAGTAAAAGTAATATTGGCAGTGCATGTTTATTTAGCTCTTAAGCTGTGCTTGTTTTAACAGGTGTAAAAGCTTTATCTGCATCTGCATACGCATCACAAAGCACAAACAGCATTATCCTGTTCAATCGTTGGATTCCAACTGAATACCAGCCAAGATTTAACTCCCCCTTTAATCACTACATGAAAAAAGCCAGTCTATTCTAATGTAAGAAAACTAAGCATAACTCAATGCAAAGCAATACATATGTACAGCATTTCTTATGAATAGGTCTCTATAATTTCCAGCAATGTGAAAAACACCTGCGGATATTACTGAATATTTCATTACTAACCATTAAAAATGCTTGTACTCACTCATTAACACAAATCCAGAAACATAAAGCTGTATCTATAATTTCATATTTACATATGTTATTTGAACACTAACAAGACATATTTCCCCATTTGATTGTGCAATGAATTAAACAATTATGAAATAAATAACATATTTAAAAATCAATAGGTATTTATGTCATTTATTTTGAAGTGGATCCCTTTTTAATTTCTGTCTATACCATTTTGAAAATGGCCTCACATTCTTCATCATAACAGGGGAGCAGGCATCGAATCACAAATGAGTTTCCTGAAGCATGCAGATGAATCTGTCAGTTAGTTCATGAATGAAGTGTTTGTAGTGACCTGGCAGAGCAGAATGCACATCACCATGACCAAATTTAAGAATCCAAACCATTCTGCCCCTTATTTACCATACGCGGCAAAGTATTCAAATTATATAAGACCCTATTTTACAAAAAATAGCAATGCCAATAAAATTAATGTTACAAACAATGTTAAACAACAACAATAATAATAAAATAAACATTTCAACAAACATTTCACAAGCATAAAAGGCCTCATAATAGCTTTTAACTGCACAGCTTTGTTGAGTAATGAGATCCTTTTCCTGCATAGAATATATTGTGGAAGACAATTAAAAACAAATTAACTCCATATTAAATCCCCCCTGGGCCAATGTTCATTGCAAATTCAAATTTAAATGTGTTTCTGGTGGAAAAAATATATACATACATTGAGTTTTATATTTCTGGAGCCATAACACTGTGATGTTATCCAGAGAGGTTGCTCCAGGGTAAACCACTGTGTTCCTCCCAAAAATAAACTTAGGAATTAAAGTATATCCATCTTCCGACTGCTTGCCCAGTGCAGGGTCGCAGTGAGCTTGGAGCCTGTCCCAGGCATCACAGAGCTGGAGATCGTCCTGGATGAGACACCAGTCCATTGTATATTGCACACACGCACACACTATGGGAAACTGTACTGTAACTGTATGTGTTTACACTGTGGGAGGAAACCCACACATCTTGGGGAGGGAATCACAAAATTTTGAGGCGACAGTGCCACCGACTGTCATTAATGTGCCCCGTGTTTAACTTCCGAATTAAATTTAATCCTACCTTTTACACCCCCTCACTGACCATAGATCATACATGAGATCACTTGTAATGACGAGACCCCCCCCAGATGGACTATTCCCACTGACTCTTGCCCAGAAGGGTCTCTTTCTCAGGTCAGTACATACCACCTCTGAGAATTAAAAGATTTCAATTCCTAAAATACAAAGGGACATCTGTAGGCGCTAAAGAACAGAGAGAATTAACGACCGAGGTGAACAGTTCACACGCACAAGCAAAGACCTTTGTCATGATGGCAAAAGTACCACTTTATTCCGATAACACAGTTCTGATAACACAAGATATCGGAGGTAATAATCCTCATTGAATAAGTCTCCTAGCTAATTGTATTTCAGGGGGTTCAAGGTCTTATCCTCTGACCACATAAAAATTTTCAGGTAGCTGAACTGGGTTTTTGAGTCGAATCAGAACATGGGTTCCAAAGAACCCAGAAAAAAGCCCATTTCTTCTCATTATTAATACGGTCCCACAGTGGTACATTTCCATTAGCTCTGCAGTTCTAATGTCACCCAAGGACGTACAGGGTGAGGCATTAGTTACGCAACAAAATTTTCATAGGACTAATGTGGACACCAGAGGCACATTAACATGGTCAGAGAACCCCTGACCGAAAGGGAGGGGGGGCAGGAAAGTGTTTTAGAAGAGGCCCCAGGGCTTCAGTCTGTGTATTAGAGCGCCTCTAGTGGACAAAGAAAGGATGCAGCTTGTGAAGGGTCACTGCATGACAGGGTAATGTTGTTGGCATAAGGGGAGCAAATAGATCTACACAGGGATTAAAGGTTCTTTTTTAACAGTAGGGAAGGGCACATGCATATTTCCAGAGCTGCCCCCACCCCACCCCCACCAGAAACATTGGGAGCTCATTTTACGCCATTCACATCCTAAGCGATCACATGACAGCAGTAAGTAACCAATTATCTGTCAATTAGCAATTATCGGCTTACAGATGAGTGACATGCTAGGCCCAACATCTTGCGTCAGCCTTCCTCCGGGCATCTCCACCCTCCAATATCCTCCATTCTATAAAGCAGAATATATCTGATGTACAATTTGCTGTCAAATTCCATATGGTACCATCTTTAAATCCGAAAAGCTCAGTGACACTGTCATGGAGACAGATTTCTTCACTCACATAACAGTATCAACTGACATTAATTTTCCACTAATGCGGACAAATCTTCATCTTATTCACCACGGCGCCAAATGCAAATGCTAAAAACTCACCCACAGGCATGGGTACAGCCTCTCACCATGTTTGCTCCAACCCTCTCCGTAGCACTGGGCAGAAGTCGTGTTTATTAGGGGTAATAAGCTGGGCTTTTAAAGCCTGAGTTGGCAGCAGGAAACGACACATGAAGAGGAGCCTGGCAAGGTAAAGCAGCTTCTTTAAAATGCTTTTCAGGAGGTGATGCTCTCTACTGTCACGTGCTTAGCTTTGTTAGTTTTAGGTGTAAAGTTCTGCAGGCCGCATATTTCAGATATCAGGGATGATACCAAGCATGGTTAGGGTACTGTTAATATCTTCCATATTAATTGCGGTATACAGCCGTGTGCCACCACTTTGTCTATGCAAGGAATGTTGGGGACAGTTTCATTTCAAAATTCAAGTATCAGATCATGCTACTCTTGAAAACGCATCCGAATTTTGGTTTTATGTGAACCACTGGAAGCCATGTGTAAGGTGCAGTAGATTTACATTAATAAAAATCCTTTTCAAATTAGAGATGGTTATCTGGCAGGAAAGTAAACATTTATTTAGATCACAATACCACTAAAACCATGTCAGCAGATATTTGTGTATATTTTCATTAAAGTAATATAGATATTGATAGATAGATAGTATGCATTGTAAATCAATGTCCTCGATGTTGTGTAATGGCTGAACATGTGATTTGCCCGACCAGATGAGAATCCTGCTCTTCAGCTTCGTGGCTGTACTGCAGCTCTGTGCTGCATTCCCATCTGAACCCCAGCTTCCCAGATCGCAGGTGGAAGGAGTGAAACAACCACAGCCCAGTAAGTTTTATTCTTGACCGCACTGGTTAGATAGGTAGTCAGTCGACACGTTATTATTTCCACACTGCTCTTGTAGGTTCTCTTGTATCTTGAACCTACCTAGAAAACCAAAATTAAATTTCCTGTATCCTCCTGATAGAAACCCAACTGAACCCTGTCCCAGAAGATATGGTTCCACCTCTAGCCAGCAAAGGTCCTGTGAAGAATCTAGAGACACCCAAAGACCTGCAAGGTTCACAGGGAGGGAAGTCCACAGAAATCTTTGTTGAAAATGTCAACCTCAAATGGCTGAGTTGGAATGGGGTCCTTCCAAATGGTGCAGTGGGTATCTATAATGGATATGTGTCACGCACTGACTACATTTGCAAACTCAACTGTGAGGCTGGATTCTATACACCAAGCAAAGGCCCATACTGCTTCTACCCCTATGCTGACAGAGAATATGCTGCCCCTGAATTTGACATCCTGGTCAATGAGGACAACTTTGAGTTTCTGCAGTGGAAGGATGATTCCTATGGTTCTGTGCCTCCATACTCTGTCAGAACATGTTCTGGTATCAAAATTTTTGTTGGGAAGAACAAATATGGCCTGGGAAAGATTGCTACTCAACATGAAGCTTTTTTTCTTCCATGGGAAGGGGATGAATACTGGTATAAGACCTACCAAGTCTTGACCATCAACCAAGATTACTATGTCCAGCATATCTCTCATGTGGAATATGCTATTGACCAGATAGAGCTTCTTCATTATCCACCAGAGACCTTGCAATTATCTAAGGTCACCAATCTTGAGTGCCAAAGTGTTGAGAAAACTGTTCATCTAGAAAAGACCAGCACAGTGGAGAAGACCTGGGACATTGGCCGAGAGACACGGAATGGTACATCTTCCACCATTACTGGCAAGATCCCTATACTGAACCCAGATAATGTGGACTTCTCCAAAGAGCAGACAGTAAGCTTTTCCAAGGGAACAACTATTGTGGAGACCATCAGCCATACCATCTCTGTTCAGATTGTGGTCCAGCCAAACCACTCCTGCACAGTACGCATGGAAGGGAAGAAGATGGTAGCTGACATCCCATTCACAGCCAAACTGAGCCGCACTTATCACAATGGCAATACTCACTGGACCACTGTCACCGGTACCTATAATGGTGTGAGGATTTCACAACTAAATGCTGTAATAGACCGTTGCCAGCCAATTCCCGATGCTCAGCCCTGTCCCTGAAGGGAAAGCAAGCAAAATTCCCCATTTCATTATGGATGTCCTTCTACAAAAACAGATAAATCTCTAGGAAAAAGCGCACATGTAGAAAGCGTGTAAATCCAAACCTTTTGTAAGACCCCCTTCCTGTTGTATTCTGCTCCCACTGCCAACTGAACTGAGCAAATGCAAACAGACTATCCATGGCATATTTTTTAAAACATAAGAAGTGAATGTTGTTGGTAAAAATGTCATCAATAAAAAAAAATATATTTCAACCTAAACAATGCAATGTTTTTTTTTCATTTTGTATTTGGAAAACAAAAAAGGAATGAATCAAACGAAGCATGTGGGGTAAAGAATTGGACTCGACTACGAGGTTGAATGCTTTAACCCTAGACACGTGTGTGTGTGTGGATTAGGTTTATACTATATTGTGGGGACCAAATTTTATTTTGATGTTGTGAGGACCATTTCTCAGACCCCCACGAAGACTGAATGTAATCATAAAAGTAAAAAATTTTAGGGCTTGTTGGGGATTAAGGTCGTCATGTTGGGATTAGAATTTTCCGCATAGAAACAAGGAGAGTTGCCACGAAGATATAGTTACAGACCTGTGTCTTTATATATAACATAGTTCATTTTGCATAGAAGTGGCTAAAATATGCACATATATTATCCAGCATGTACAGCTTAATTTTATCCATTAGTTTATTATTTTGTATACATTATACACCATGTATTTTGTATGCATTTTATACCTTAGAGAATACAATTACAATTAGTCACCGCAAATTTACACTATTTAAACTATCTGCTTCACATAAACAGCTGCATAAACA
The DNA here is from genome assembly GCA_026779585.1 of Mormyrus proboscirostris. NCBI lineage: Eukaryota > Metazoa > Chordata > Actinopteri > Osteoglossiformes > Mormyridae > Mormyrus > Mormyrus proboscirostris. The sequence goes on from JAODKF010000046.1 coordinate 32,387,556, forward strand.
GTTAATACTATATCGGCTACAGTACGACAAATGCCTATCACTATAAGTACAGAAGAACAATGCAGATTTGCCTGCAGAATCAAGTATTAATCAAATAATAGTTATTCTGTTGTAATACTAAAAACCGTTGGACTGCTCCGTATATTTATTCAATCCTTGTTGTATATAAACGTTTTCCATTGAGTTCAGAAACCACGCCGGCGCGCCTGACGGCAAAAACGTGGCCTCTGCGACAAACTTATTCGTCGATGTCGCCTGTAAATGACGTCATGCCGGGGAGGTAGTAGTAGCAGTATTAACTTATGTCCCGTTTTGGTAAGTCTTTTAGTATGGCGAACTGGTTTAGACGGTTCACACAATATTTATTACTGAATGAACCATTCACGCAAAAAATGAGCAGTGATGCGATGCTGAAGTCAATTTCGCGTCGGAGAATGGTAAGTTTGGGGGGGACTGTAGACGTCCTACCTAATTTCATCAGACTTCTCGATGATTTTAAAACACATATTACGTGCTGGTTACTTCACATTGAGCTTAAAAAAATGTTGTCGTTATTATCACGTGCTTTGGCTCAGGTTGTGGGGCTCGGGAATCCGGGGATGAGTGGCACTCGGCACAGCGTGGGCATGGCGGTACTCGCCACGATGTCCGACCGGCTCGGAGTGTCGGGCAGCTGGCGCAATGACAAACATGTGTCCGGAGAAGTGGTCGTGTCTGCAATTGATGACACACAGCTGGTCCTCCTCCGGCCCAGCCTGCTCATGAACATAAACGGCGTCAGCGTAGCAAAAGCTGGTGAGGACGATCGTATGCCACGCCTCTTCCGTGTCCTTCAGTGTTATTAAGTAATAATAATCGCTCTATTTGCTCCATTCCGATGTGTTTGAAGTGGAACATTGCTAACTAATTTAAAATACTCCACCGTTATAAGTTTGGGATCTATTAGAGAATTCCTTGTTTTTGAAAGAAAAGTATGTATTTTTTGTCCATTGAAATAACATCAGATTAATCAGGAATACTGTGCAAACATTGTTGATATTATGATAACTATCACAGCTGGAAACAGCTGTTTTTTAATGGAATGGAATGGAATGGAAACAATAGGAGGGGAAGAGTGAGGTCCCAGAGCACAACTGTGAAAGAGGATAAATATACTAAACTGTGTAGTTTGAGAAACAGATGCATCATAGGTGTACAGAATCTCATTATCGACAACAATTATTCCTGTGTTCCAATGGAATATTGGGTTTGCTATGCATTTATCATTTTAAAAGGCAATTATGTTAACATAGATGAAAATTGTTGTGGTGATTAAAAAAGCAATAAAACTGGCTGCCTTTGGACTAGTTGAGTATTTGGTGCATCAGCAATTGTCGATTACAAGCTCAAAATGGTCAGAAACAAAGAACTTTCTTCTGAAACTCGTCAGTCTATTCCTGTTCTGAGAAATGAAGGCTATTCCATGTGAGAAATTGCCAGGAAACTGAAGACCTGGTACAATGCTGTGTACTGCTCCCTTCACAGAGCAGCGCAAATTGGCTCTAACCACAACAGAAAGAGGAGAGGGGGGCCCTGGTGTACGACTGAGCAAGAGGATAAATATATTAGAGTGTGTAGTTTGAGAAACAGACGCCTCATAGGTCTTCAACTGGCACACACATCACACACAAGTTGCATTGCGGGAATGCATTATTTTCATGGATGTCCTTTATCTCAAAAACTAGAACCAATTCAGCAAAAATAGTGGGATTTTTGAATTCAGCACCCTCAAAATACCCTAAATCCATTCAAAAAACCTTGGCACCTGAATTTTTTTTTTTGTAGACCTCTGTTATTTTAATTTCAAATATGATTATTTCCAACTTGAATAAATACTCAATGACTATTTCTTATTTATTTAGCTATATTTCCTATTCAAACTCATTTTATGATTGTTTTCATGGACAACAAGGAAATTTCTGAGTGACCCCAAACTTTTGAACAGTAGTGTATAGGTAATTAATTTAAAAGGCAACAAGAATAAATCAGGATAAAACATATTCAAAAACAGTCAATTATATCCGTGTTTCTCGGGGACACCCAGCCGGTTCCTGTTTTTGCTCTCTGCCAATTCCCTAGGAGTTGAGAGGGAGCAAAAACGTGGACTGTTCGGTGATCCCAGAGCATTGGTTTGAGAAACACTGAATTAAAGGTTTTACCAACCTGTTCATTCACAAGCACCTGTGGTGTAAATGCGTTAACCACACAGACTGAGGTCCGGTCCTACAGTTGACGGTTTGGCAGTGCACAGCCCCTTTCAATGGTTTTGTTTCTGGATTAAAATCTCTAGAGCTGCATTTGTGGGTGGCCACAGGGCTCCAGGGCGTGACCTTTGACGGCGACCTTCGTATTTATAAATTTTGTTGTTTTCAGTGAGAGGACCGTGTTGTAACAGATCCCCGTATTTGTCTTGTATGCATTAGCCAGCAAGTATCGCATCCAACCAGAGGATATCTTCCTAGTTCATGATGACCTGGACAAACCAATGGGAAAGTTTTCCATCAAGCGGGGCGGAAGTGCTAGGTGAGATGAACAAACTGATCAGATGGCATTTCAGGGTGTTGTCCATTCTGAGCAAAACATAGAAATCCTTCCAGTGTCCCCAATTAATCCACTGAAAAACAGGGATATAGTTTTATAGAATCACCTTATTTGGGCTGCTTATGTGGATAAAAAGCCATTGACACTCCCGACATTGCCTCTGCTCGACAAAAAATATAGGCCTATAATGTGCGTAAGTAATATTTGGTCACCATCACCAAACTTTCTCATTGTCACTGATTGGCAGGGGTCACAATGGTGTCCGGTCCTGTGTGGAGTGCCTTCAAACAGATGTAAGTAACCTGCGGCTTTATAAACCATCAATAAGAGCAGCCACCCTTATGCAAAGAGCATGTCTATGTTGTCTTCCAGCTTAGGTATAGCTGTCCTAAATGAATGCCACGTGGTCTTCAGACCAGTTACAAAGTGGTTTATGGTGATAATTTGAGTCATAGTGATTGTCTTATTTTAAAAAGGTTTGAATCACAGTGATGTTATTAAACAACTGCAGCCACAAATTCCGTGTTTGTGAAATATGGCCTCGTTCTCTTAAAAAGTCCTTTAACCATCTTGGCATCACTGTATTGCCAGCACCCTGCAGTGATTCACAGTTTAACATACCTCACAATGTAACAGAAATGACTGTTGTCCGGCATTACCGTAAAACCTGGTGTATGCTTGTCCCCTTTAGCGCTTGGTAGTAGGTGTTGAGTTGTTGGCATTTTTGTCTTTCTCTTTCAAATTGGACTTTTTTAATCCCATCAAATGTACCTTTGAAAAAATAAATTCTTAGAATTACTAATGCCTTAATTACAGGGTCCTAGGCTGACAATTTTAAGGGCTCTTTTTTATTTTTAATCCTGCCATGGTTGGGATTGATGGTATAATCCCATCAAAATCAACAGTAAGTATAAGGACTATAAATTCTGTGCTTTTTTTCTTCGATTTTTCTGTTCAGCACTCATAACACTGGCCCCATAGGACTGGCTCTATAACACCTTCCATTTGTTGCAGGTTTCACTCCACATTCATGGTCTGTAAAAATTCTTAGTATAATAAGGAAATGGCCTCCAGGATGCATAAGAATGTATAGGTGTTTCAGCTAAAGAGGTTCATTTGTGCTTTTGATCTTTCTACAGTATTTCTCCATTGCATCTCTTATACTTGAACTCTGACTGGGCACATCAATATTACTATTCATAATTATTATTTGATTACTGTTCCTAGGTGATGCCCAGACTTCTGATTGGAATTGGCAGACCTGTGGAGAAGGCACTGGTGATCCGTCATGTCCTTGGACGGTTCTCCAAAGAGGAGCAGAAGGTTTTGTGCACAGTATTAAGCCAGAGTGTGGACCTGCTTCTGTCCCAGTTCATGGCTGGAGATCAGAAGAAATCAACATCCCCACAGGGCCGCAAACGGGCCTTGCTTAAGAAAGACATAGACGTACAGCATTCACAGTTCCCACCAGAAGACAGGAAATGTTCAGAACCCCAGACAAATCTAGACCACCAGTCTGAGGACAGTAAAAACATGGCCCACAGGACTGATGTAGATCTGCAGTGTTCACAGTCTCCACCAGATATAAAATCCCAAGCTGACAGTAAAGACCTTGGTGTGCAGTGTTCTTCATGACCACCATGTGAACGAAACACACGTGAGCCTGGAGTCACCATGTGACTGAATCTCTCACTTTTGTGTTCTGTAACCTGAGGCTGAAAACTTGAAACAGTTTTAAGTGTAACTGTGATGTGGTTTTGTTAAATTAAAATAGCCTTGTACTGTGGCCACAGAAAGTGTTGGATTTTTCAGGCAGGTATTGCACCCAAAATGTGTGCGTTTGTAAATGTTTTATCAGAAATATCCAGCACAGTCATTTACTGATAGCTTATTTCTGCTTGAAGAAGTACATTCCTGTGACCCTGTGTGTGATAAGCAGCTGATGGATGGATTAGAAATTAATTTGAAATTGATTGAAACATTAACTATTTTCTTTTACACTTTTAAAATGCCTTGACAACTTTGCCTGATTTCATGCTTGTGAAATTATGGTTATGAGATATGAATGACTATCCTCCTGTGTGGTGTTTATGAAAGAGAGCTGATCTTTCGGAGAGCTGGGGAGATGGTACACTTCTTATTTCCTCAGGCTGTCTGTGTCCTGGAGCAGGAGAGAAAAAAAACAGCACAGAATATTATCAGACATACCTGATTTACCTTCGGGATGGAGGCCCAGATGACACTGGCTACTGGGAAACCATTTAATTGAACACGCAGTCCAGATTCAAGCTTACAGGTGCAAGTACTGGGTAGCAGGCTATCTGCCAGTGTTTTCCTCACACAGATGGGATGTTGTTTTCTTTCTGCTAGTGTGACAGTGGTGCAGCATCAGCACGAAGGTAGACATTAGCTCCAAATCGAAGGGAGATCTCAGCAAGTTTGTCCTTCATGCTAGCTTAAGCTAAGGGGAGCATACACATACCCTAATGTGACAGTACCTGCTGTGCGCCCAATGGAGGGAAACAGGATGTACTGCTGGTAAAAAGTAGGGCGTTGTGCTACCAATGCAAAGATTGTGGGTTTGAATCTCAAGAAGCACTCATTTAAAAAATAAATTGCAATTCTTCCCTCTACTGTAATTTGCTTTGGATGTGTAAATGGTTCCCATATTCTGGTATAAATCTACTTTCAGATGAGGCGATGTAGGGTCCAATGAGTATCAATGGTGGATGCTGTGGTAGGTATGCTTAATACCCATATATGGACAAACAATATAAATTCAGAATATCAACAAGTGAATTAGAGCATCCAAAGCCCCACTTGTACAAAGGTTAAACCTTAAACACTCTTTGTGTAGGAAAGTATTATTACATCTGAAGTATGAAATACAGATCACCCCATGATAGCCATTATATTTTCCATTTTATCAAAATTATGTTTCATAACACCGACTTGTAGTTGTGTAGAGCCGCAGGGAGCCGGAAACACTGGGTAAACACACACTATGTGCAATTTAGAGAAACCAATTCACCTAAGGAGTACCAGGTCCCAGCCAATCAAGAACACCGAATACCTGATGCAGAGCAGCTGGGAGAGAGCAAAAACGTGGACTCAAGGTCTACATGGACTGGGTTGAGAAACACATTCCTATAGGAAACTCATAGGAAAGTGGGGAAATAAAACAGACACGGACGAGCACGAGAATAAAACCTTCAGCCCTAAAGATGAACATACAGGATTAAAAAAAAAAAACAAATCTGTAAAATAATATTCTGCTAATGGCGTTCCAGTTATACAGGAAAGGCTTCTAGTGCTCAGAGCTCATCCAGGTCTTGTGCTGATGGAGGGTCACCGTTTCTCTCAATAGGACAGCTAGGGTAGATCCCTCCCTCGCCAGGCCAGTGCTCTCAAGTACAGCCAGAAGTCTGTGCATCATCTGAGTGTGGTGACCCAGGACTTTCTCCGCAGAGTCTCCCTCCTCTGGCACTTCCTAGAAATGCAAGCCCAGAGCCAGCTGCTAAGTCTGCTGCATTGCGTGTAGAAACATTCTATCCTGAGCAACAAGCGATAGTGGCTCCTTTAAACTAAGTATCAATACAGAGAAAAACCATAAAAAAGTGAAAAGATAGTGAAGGCGAGAGACTTCAGTATGCTGCAAGTAAAAATTCTACAAGAAACATTACCGACATGGATTTATTACCCTTCCTTAGGAATGTTTAAGTAAAGTTTAAATTATTAGCTGAATCTTTCATTAATCAGCCCCCACCCCCCCAAGTTTGGTCTCCCTTCTCAGCTGCAGTACCCGTTTCAGAGCTCTGGCAGTTTCCTCCAGCACTGTCTCCCACTGGCCCCTGAGCACCTTCTCCTGCTCCAGCTCCCTTCTCAGCCTGTCTGCCACAGCACGGTTCCGCTGGGACTCCTCAAGCACAGTGGCCAGCTCCTCCCTGAACATACACTAAGTTAAATACACTATGTGCTTCAAAGTGAGCCTCTATATATGAGAGAACAACATTGTTAAGGCAAATACCATTAACACCAACACATCTGATAAAACATACTATGTGGGCTGCTTTGTTTCACTTCTCTGCCCCCTGCTGGCCTTTAGAAGCAAAACCATTCACTCCTTACTGCATTACACAATTTGGTTCTCGCTATACGAAGTACATTTAGATTTTTAGTAAAGAATGCAATAGTATGTTCTGATTTACCCTTTGATAAATAATTACTTCAGTTGAATAGATTTTAATACATATTAATATTAGCATTAGATAAATGTGCTTATATTTTCTTTATCCCAATATATGCTAATTCCCCAAGCACCAAATTATTGTGAACTGCATAATTTAAAGCTGCATCACTGCTGTTCAGCATTTTGAGCTCCAGTTTTACTTACAGTGTAAGTACATGGGGAGTTTCGATTCTATATTCTGTTTTCTTTGTTTTATTTAGAAATTTGACAGTTAATTCTGCTGTAATGCTTTTAATAACTCTTTATGTTTCATATATGTAGTATTGTTACAATATCTTATGCTTCTGAAGGACTGATTGGAGTTATTTTCTTAGTTTTACCCTCCAAATTACCTAAGGTTATCGAGATCCTGCTGTAATGCACTGTGGTCCTCCTGCAGCTGGAGGCGCTGTTTGTCACTCTTCTCATACTCCTTTAATTCTGTCTGTTGCTGCTTACACTTCTCAGTCAGCTGCTGAATCACCTGCAAGTGGCCATCACGCAATGTTTAAATAAACCTTAAAAACTAAACCCCTAATACTCAGGGGCCAAGTGTAATACTGACCTCAGACTGGGATTGGAAAATCAAGTCTCAGTCACCTGAGGTCCAGGTCAGTACAGTGGCTCAGTGTGAAGCACCTTTACCTCTGTTTCATCTATTCGAATGTCATCCCTTTTTCACATGTGTGGGGTCTGTATGCTATCTATAAGACAGGCTCACTAAAACCATCTATGGAATAACCAGATGGAACACGAGGGTCAAGGAAAAACACATTTTCTGATAAGATATTTCTAACAATATTTGTTGTTGTTGAAGTAAGCATCTTGATTTGATAGCTAACTAAAGTTTAATCAGTGTAGCACTGTAATTTTCCCCATCATGAGGTGATGCACATTTTATTGAAAATTCCAAAATAATGGAAAAAAAATTTATATTGTAACGTAGACTTGTTGCCAAATATGCTAGACCAGTGTTTACCAATCCAGTCCTCGGGGACCCACAGACAGTCCATGTTTTTGCTCCCTCCCAGATCCCTAACGGGAGCCGGAAGGGAGCCAAAATGCAGACCGTCTGGCAGGGAGCTCAGAAGGAGCCAAAACGTGGACCAACTGTGGGTCCCTGAAGACCAGAATGGGAAACACTGGCTATACTATAGTTATTTTCTTTTGCTCTGCTAGAAGTCTATACAGGGTCTCTGTGTTTTCTGGGATATCTTTCAGACTCACCATAACCCTGTGCTAGATTAGTGACATGTATATGGGTATACAGATAATCCCCAAGTCAGGTCTTGTTTGTACATTAGACTAGGCTTATCATAGCCAGGAATTTCAAGTTCTACCTTCTGGTTGCAGACACTCTTGAAGGTCATCTTCTTTAGCAAAGGCTCCAACACCTCCAGCTCCCGCCTGAGTGTCTTCTCCTTCTCTCTCAGGGCCTGGTTCTCCTCCATCAGCTTCTGGCTCTTCTCGGATAGATTCCGCAGCTGCGCTGTCAGAGACACGTTCTCTTTGATGGCCCTCATGGTCGTCAATGGCATCTTCCTGTCTGAGACGCTCCGGAACTCCGCCGCCACGGAAGTGACATGCTCATGCATCTCCTTTTTCAACCTGCAGGGGGAGCACAAAACGGGCTCACAGACTCCACAGAACAGGATGCATCCTTGCGCATCCTGATGACCAGCTGGCCGTACACAAACATCGAGGACACATCCCGAACACCTAAACAGAGACCTGTCATTGTCCAGCACTGCCTTCTTCTCCAGGTTGTAGATGACATTCCTGTGTTCCTCCTTCTGTTCCTCCAGCTGCTCCTTCATGGCTGAAAGGTTTCCCATCAGCTCCTCTTTCTGCAGCTGAAACTCCTCCAGAGCAGCCAGCTTGCCAGCTGAGCAGATAACACCAGAATTAAGCGCACAGCGCCAGTGCCCCTTCGATCTCCCAGTGCTGGGTTTCAGGTTACTATAGCAGCATTAATACCCGTGCACTCTTAAATATGGATGCATGGTTGCTCATTATTGCCATATAGGATTGATTGATTTTATGTGTGTGAGTACAGAGTGTGTGTGTGTGTGTCTGTATTATTCTTACGTCATTTGTATCAATGTTTAGCTTTATGTATGATATTCACCTGAGAACAAACGTGAGGCTCTCACCTAGGACTGTATTCTCTGAACCAAGCTGGTCCTTGCTCTGCTGGAACTCTAGTCGGAGCAGAGCCAGCTGCCTCTCAAAGGAGTCCCTTTCTGCATCCTTGGTTTTCTGGAGTTCTGCAAGTTCCTCGGAAAGCTCCAGCAGCTCCTTCTCTTTCTGTTCACGAGAGCGTTTCAGGTAATGTACGATGTCCTCCTTCTCTTTCTCCAAATCATTGTACTGGATGTAGAAGTCCCTCTGCTTCACCTCCAGTTCATCGCATTTGTGCTGATACCTGAACAGAGGCAACCAAAGGCGATTTTACTGGGGGATGCACGCAGTGAAACTGCACCCCCTACAGGTCAGATGCAAATGTTATTTGAACATAGTAATAATAATGACACTTTATTAATCCCCGTGGGGAAATTCTCTTTCTGCCTACCACATCTTGCTCTCCATGACACACAGACACATATTTACAGACCAGCCAGTGCACGTCCTTAGCTACCTACGGCTGCCAGCCTCCTGCTAGTCTTATGCCTATCAATAATGAGACCTTTGAAT
>JAODKF010000046.1:32402478-32420427 GCA_026779585.1 Mormyrus proboscirostris
GGGAGCCAACATTTATTCAGAAAGAGTTTGTCTCAGACCAATCAACTGAGGCCCCATGTCCAAGGCCTAGTGGGGGGTCCGATCCCAATCTAAAGATGTGCTGAAGCAAAGATTTATAAAGCGTAAGAGATGTGGCGATCTGAGCCTAAGGTAGATCAAACATCAGAACGTGGGGGCAAATCTTCCAGCTACCATAATCAGTAACATCGTTATCATCACTCTATTGTGGAAACCAATGGGACCACATTTTTGAGACTTTTGAAAATGGATTGTGTGGCTCCCATAACGAATTACCAGTTCTTCATCCATGCAATCAAGGAAATCTTCACTACCATTTTTGCTCTATCTGACAAATACTGACAAGAGTGTGTGTCTGTTGACGCTGATGCTGGTTATGCAGATAACTTCTTAACCGAGTCTCATTGACTATCCTACAGATTCCTCATTGTGGCATCCTGGCCAAATAGATAATGGACATATAAGAATATATAACCATACATCATTTATATAAGAATATAAAACCATGCCATTTATTCCTAAGCATATTACTAAACATTTCATAACTCTTGCTTTCCTAAACATGTTTTCACTGACTGATCCACAGCTACTGATTTAATGATGGCTTTTGTTATTCAGAGCTTATAACAAAAATCATAAACCACAATACTACTGACAGAGGATGCCGCTAAAATGTAGGACATTTATATATGAGAGGTGTTTGAGTATCCAATATTGCCCTTACCATAGTTCTGAAATGTTTGATGAGGAATGTTGCAGGTACAGGGGTTATACAAGCAAACAATGCCACTCTGTTGATAGTAATATGTATGCATGTTTTCCCTTTGTTTTTAAATGACCACTTACCAAAATTTGACTCCATTCATACTGCGAGCCCCGGTATAAAGCTGTGACTGACTACTTAATGACAAAGGCATGTTGGGGTTGTATGAGAGAAGTGTGTGTGTGTGCATGTGATGTGTAAGATTCTTCAACAAAACCTGGCTACATTCAAGGGTTGAGGTCCCCCACCAGACACTGAAGTCTCTCTTACCTCTACTGTTGGCGCTTCTCTTTTCTTGTTGCCTGGCAACCACCCAGCAACAGAGAAGGAATGCATTTTCATTCAAGTCAAGGGGGATTGAAAACAAATCGGTAAGTGAGGAGAGAATGGTTTTGACTATGAGAGGATCCCCCAGTTTTACTGCTAGGGGACAATACAAGTGTCCTGCATATTGGTTGGGACCACAGGAAGAAGCTCACTCTTAGTCATTAAGTTTGTTGCATGGTACTGCATGAACCCCACAATGACACATTAAGTCCACATTGATATATTAACTCTACAAAATGAACCCACACTGGCCCACTGGGCGTAGAGCTGAAAATCAACTGTGACACAGTGAAACTGCAGACAGAACCTCAGTGTGACCTGCTGAGACTGGAGGGTTGTCCCACTGTTGGGACATTTACTCAACTGGATGAAGCCCACTTCGGCATTGACTCTCAGGATGAACGCCACTCTCCAACACTGACTCGTCAATAGGAACCCCACTTACTAAGACTGACACAACAAAGTAACACCCACTGTGACAACGAGAGTGCTAAAATATCTCATTACATTATTTCACAGTCAAACAATGGACACAAAGCCCCAACACACTGACACTACAAAAGACACCCCAACCTAACACGCTGCGATTGCAGAAATAAACCTATGCTTAAACATCCTCTCGGGATGAACACTCTTCTTCTTACATAGTGAGACTACAGAGGAAAAAAAACATTCCCACTGAAACATCAGAGGAAACTCCATTCCAGTGCAACAAAATGACACTGCAAATACAATATGACAATGCAATAATATTTCATTGCATAATATCAGTCAAACAAAACATTTTAAACCGGACTTCACAGTATGTTGCTTCTGTAGTGCAGAATATTCCTGTGGAGGACACACTGTCCCAGTATTTCTTTTTGAGTAATATACTTAAAATGAAGCATTTCTTCTGATTCATTTCTCCATTGATACTTCTTGTACATCTCATTGGATAAATCGACACACACTCAACATTGCCTTAGATCAGGGGTGGCCAATCTTATCCGCAAAGGGCCGGTGTGTATGCAGGTTTTTGGGATAACCTTTAGGTCAGCTGTTCAGACCCCGGTGTAAGGACTCTTCAGCCAATCAGTCCTCTAATTAGTGACCCAATTAGGGAGTTGCAGCGAAAACCTGCATACACACCGGCCCTTTGCGGAGAAGATTGGCCACCCCTGTCTTAGATTGTTATCCCGGTTTTGATTAAGGATGGCCGTTGATGAACAGGAGCAATTTTGCGATGGGTAGCAAGCAATCCACAGCTGACAATGAATATTTTATTGATCATAGGTGGTGATCTGAAGGTGTGTTGGCTCACGTTACGTTCTACATTACATTCACTCTTCACAGATGACTGTAAAAAAACTGCTCTCAGGTCTTTATGCGTCTTACAGTTTTAAATATTAAATGCAAGATGTTTAAGGTACACTGTCTGTACAAGTGTGATTACTTCTCTACTACTGACCAGCTGTGCTCACTGCTTAAAATCTCTACTTCTTCACAATTTGCCTATTCAACCCTTGAGCAACCTAATTTATGCATTTATGCAAAGTAGAGTGTAGATATGGAAGTATCTTCAGAGTAAACTGGTTAATTAATTTATTGCCGTTCTAATAGCATCCATTTTCAGTGCTTGGTGAGCATCTCTGCGTCTACTGACCATGTCTGTCTGTTTGCCACTCCTCTGGGAATGATTTCTGTAGTGAACCTAACCATCTGTACTACAAGCCATAAGTGGAAATCCCTGGGATAGAGGTCTTAGCAGATTGCAGCTCCTGGAGGGTGGCAGTGTGCACAATGTCTGTTTTGATTTATATTTTATGACTAGAGATGAAGCTACTAAGCATAAAAGAACATCTTTTAGCACTGTAACAGCAAACTGCACACTCTTGTTTTAATTATGCACTCCTGCTTATTTTATTTTTGTGTCATACAGCCAAACAGTACAGAAGCAACAGATGCTTTTGATAGTTTAGTATTTATTATTGAGATAATCTGTTTGGACAATAAAATGTGGCCCACAAGTTGGCAAAGACTGTCAAAGAATCTGACCACAATATAAGCAACCATGAATTTTGCCCAGTTTTGTAGGTATTCCAGAGTTTCCCTTTACATTGCAGTGTCTGTTTGTTGGGCTTATTGTTCATGCCACAGTTGAGACTTCATGCTCTTTCCTCCTATGAACTAATGGTCCCCTTCCTGTGGTAATACCTGCAAGAAGTTCCCTCCCATAGCTACTAATGTCACGGGAATCCATTGACGATGTTGGTGCTACGTCACCATGCCACAAGTATAAACAAAGGAACACCTGAGTTCATGGGTGTAAATTATAGGTAACCCACCCAACAATCAAAACAAGCCAATACACCCCCATGGACCCCCTTAAATGGGTGGAGACCTCAACCCCCACAATGCTCAACCTAAAGTTATGCCCTTGCCAGAGCTATCGGGATAGTTTTAATGGCAATTTAGTTGAATCTAGTGGGTCAGGTCAGGTCAGGTCAGATTGGGGAGCATGCATTGGTGCAGGACGTTGCCACACCCACCACATGGCAAAACACATCAGAATTCTGGTTGGCAACCCCCTAGACTGGAGTCTAGTCTTCATCTCAGCTCACTGGATAGTGTCCATATCTCTCAGCCATACAGCAAAACAGGGAGCACCAGGACTCTAAAGACATGGACCTTCATCCTCTTACAACAATGTTGGGAGCCCCACACACCCCTTTCTCCAGCGACCTCATGACTCCCCATTCTCTCCCAATCCATGACTTCATAGGAAGAGTCACCAGAGACATGAATGTTGCTGCCAAGATAAGTGAACCTCTCGACCCAGCAGACATTCTCTTTGCAGACAGGCACACTCGGACTCCTCGCTCAGTCTCTCAAGAGCCTTGATCAGAGCCTCCATCCACTCCAAGAAGATCACAGCATCGTTGGCAAAGTCAAGGTCAGTGAATCTTTCTTCACCAAACAGACGCCCCACAGCTGCTAGACCCCACAACCCTCCCCAACACCCAGTCCATACCAGCATTGAACAGAGTAGGACCAAGAACACAGCCCTGGCAAACCTCAGAATGCAGTGGGAAGATTGCAGAGGTTCAGCCCCCACTCTGCACAGTACTCACAGTACCAGTGTACAGGCCGGCCGTGACGTCCAGCTCAGGATGTCCCACAGGGCAGCTCAATCACCTGAGCCGAACGCTTTAAGAAAATCGACAAAGGCTGCAAAGAAACTCTGCTGAAATTTGCGTTTGCATTTGATGGGAGCTCTAAATGCCAGGATGCACTCGGTGGTTCACTTCTTAGGCATCAAAGCAGAATGCTGGTGTCGCTGGTAGGTGAGCAAGTGATGACATATCCCATTGAGGATGATCCAACCAAGGAACTTACCTGGCACTGACAGCAGTGTTATCCCTCTATAGTTACCGCCCTTTTCAGATAGGGACAAAACATTTTTCCAGTCAGTGGGGATGACACCTGTCTCCCAAATGATAGCAAAGACTGCTTGCAATGCAAGGAGGACAGCCTTACCACCAGCCTGGAGAAGATCACCCTGGATACCACAGATCCCTGTAGGCTTCCCTACCCTCAGTTGGTTCATCCTCTGTGGAATCTCAGTCATATTGGGTGGTTCACAGCTAATAGGAGGATCAGCCTCAAGAGCTGTGGACCCAGAGATGTCTAATATCCTAGCCGGAGGATCAGCCTTAAACAGCTGCTCAAAGTAGTCAGCCCAGCAGGTCACAACTGCAGTGTCACCTGGAAGGACCATTCCATCACCTGCCCTGACTGTGACTCCCTGAGGAACAGATTTAGATGTGCGTAATACTTGGATTCCTTGGAAAGAAGTACGTGTGTTGCTATACCATAGATGGTGTGTAACTTGTTCACAGATCCGTCTAACAAACACCTCCTTATCTGCCCTCAGAGCCCTCTCAGTCATACCCAGGTAAGACTGCTACGTAAATATCTGGGGTGCATTTCCCAATATTGATGACTCTTAGCATCTTACAAAGACTCTAAAAATATATCTTATAAAAAGTATTTCTTTTTCTACATCTGTTTCCCGAACAGTCTCTGAAGAGATTGCTTAAGGGAGAGCTTCTTAACTGCGACCTTAAAAGGCGCTGGAACACCTGATTGGTTGACATCGATGGCTTGAAAACTGATTGTTGCCTCCATGCAGCAAATGCTTGACTGCCGCATGAGAGAAAGCAGTGATCTTTGTAAATATAACACTGCAGGAAAGCTTCGCTATATTGCAATAATCAGAACTGGGGATAACCTAAAATAAAATACAAAATTAACAAATTGAATCATCTAATGATAAATATGATTTTCCTCGACTGGGTGCACCTCCCTAGATTGTAGTATCACCAGTTTACTTTTATTTGTTCTATAAAACACCTGCATGCACCAACATGTGTGCATGTTATTGATAAAGGGACGAGCAATGGCACAATGGCCAAAAAAAAGTTGCATTACTGTCTTATAAGAGAATGGCCATGTGTTTCAGTATTGACTACTAAGGACTATTCCAGGGAGCTTTTTTGGGGAAAATATATCAGAGAAATATGTAAATGAACCTGCGGTGTCGACTCTTATCAACCTCATGAGTTAAAGTTTTCATATGCTGTGACTATGGCACATTTTCAGAGGTGAGTGCATTGCAGGGGCGTCAGAAATAGGGGGAACGCATCCATGTTAATACTGCAAACCGCCCCCCGTCCTTCTCAGTTAATAAATAAATACCTCATCAACAGCGCATTCCTTATGTTTCATTATGAATCTGGGCTGAGTTTCCCGAAGCCTTCGTAATGCTACATTGTTCATAAGTTCTAGCTTTTAACATAGAATTACAAACGACGTAGCATTAAGGCGGCTTTGGGAAACTCATCCCTGCTCATTACTGAGGCCAATCCGTGGTGCATTCAGAGCATAAGGACGAAACCTAATGAAGACTGTAGTCATGTATCAGAGAAAGTCATTTTATCATATGGATCAGTTATTTTTTAGTTAAGTGATGTTTGGTTATGGAACTGTAACAATGTTAATTTTATTTCAAGTGAGCAGTATGAACCAACAGCAGTGATAAGAGAGAGGCTCAGGCCAAGTGTTACGAAGTAGCGTTAAGAAGGTTTTGGGAAACGCACCCCTGATCCCTAAAACATGAGCATCCATTGACACTTGAGTCAGTAATAGCTTTGCTCTGTGCTGCCATGTGACTTTCACATTGGCACAGCAGTAGACTGACAGCAAGGTGCTTTAGGTTTCCTGATGATCGTAAAACTTACGTCAGTGCAACGTGAACCTTTACATGAGAATTATGAATAGTCGAAAAGAGGAGTTTTTTCCTTTCAGAAGGCTTTGAATCATGATTATATGAATTGCTTCAATCTTAAATGTCCTTTCTTTGGTGGCACAGTGGATCAGTGTGTAGCACAGTTGCCTCATACTGGGGTTGAGGGTTGAACCCCACTTACACTCTGTATGTGTGGAGTTTGCATGTTCTGACTCATCTGTCCATCTTCTATACCCACTTGTCCTATGCAGAGCGTATTCCAGAAGCTACGGATGCAAGGCTGGGAATGACCCATGGACAGGGTGCCAACTCATCACAGGGCAAACACACATAATTCAGTCACACCTCCAGGCAATTTGGCAACTCCAATTAACCTCAGCATGTTTTTAGACAGTAGGGGGAAACCAGAGAACCCAGAGGAAACCCCATGACGACACGGGGGAGAAAATGCAAAATGCAAACACTACACACACGCATCGTTAGGTCTGATCACTCGGGCTATAGCCCAGAGTATTTTAAGCCTAGCCCCGAGTATTTTACCCCTGATGCCAATCTTCCTTCAAAAAAAAAAATAAAAAATGTCAAGCCCTAGATAAACTTGACTTAGCCCCTGATTTTTTTCAATACTATAAAAGCCCCTGACCACACACGTAGCTCTGGGGCGAAAATTCAAACCCAAGTGTTTCCCCAAACGAGCTTGATGGGCCGAATGGCCTCCTCTCATTTGTAAATTTCTTATGTTCTTATATTCTAAGTCCCAGAGGTGTCACTGGGCTGCACTCTGAAGATTCATTGTTTGGGAAATTGCTGTTAGCATTTACTTTGAACCTGCTACTCAATTGAATTCATTACCAACTTCTTTAAGACATTTAAAACAGCTTAAATCTCTATCAATGGTGCGTTTACAATTACTTTGGTTATTTTAGGCAATATCCATCCATCCATTTCCCACACATGTTTATCTAGGACATGGTTTCCGTGCACTTAGAGCCACCAATGCCAGAATGCACAGGGCAGTGTTCACCCTAGAAGGGACGAGAGTCAATGACAGGGCGCACATGAATAATTTGTTTCACTGAAAACTAATGTGGATGTGGCCTAACTTGTTTGTTAACTTTAAGTAAATAAGTTTACGGCATGGCTGGTCCTTTATAGTTAATTTAGTTTTGCATTCTGCAGTTCCAAATCTTTCAGTAAAAGAACTTGGACTTGCAATATCCTAACAACTATTTCAATACCAAATATTAAATCTATCTTATATAACATTGTATTCTGTCATCTAAGAAACATTGCATCTCTTGGTCAAGGACACAATGGCGAAGCCCAGCATGAGACTTGGGAAACCATTGTGTCTCAAGAATAGTTTCCTTTATCACTACATTAACTCATGTCTTAAAAAAGAACCCCTGCAACTCTTAAAGATTTAAATGGTTAGAAAAGCCCCTGTGCTGCTCAACACTGACTTTAAATGACTAATATTAATATAAAAGGCATATTTGGTCCAACAGAGGCTAACTGCTTGCTCTGAGTCAAACCGGTGCTGGAGCTTCCTCCCACAGAGTCTCTCAGTTATGACACCAAAACCTTGAATTTGTCCAGCAAATTGCCCAAGGCTTATATTCTGTTCTTCCCACCTTGACTGAAAAGGCTTTTGGGGATAAATATGTCAGAGTGAATTTCAAAGTTTGATTAAGGTGTCTGATTAGAAAACTGTAGCTTTGGTTCCTTTTCAAATTATCCATCCATCCATCCATCTCCCAGGTGGTCGTCCTAATCAGGGTCAAGGTGGTGGGGGGTGGGGTTGGAGTACAGGGAAATAAGGTAGGGCCAATAGGATGCCAGATCATTCACAGGTCCGTGTGAGTTTATTCATTCATTTCCATACCCACTTGTCCTATGCAGGGTTACAGGGGGTCTGGTGCTTACCCCACAAGCTACGGGCACAAGGCAGGGAATAAACCGGGATGGGGTCAATCCGTCAATCCATCACATATGTATTAACACCCATATGGGGATTTATGTTATGTTAAATAATAATAATCAATGTTTTACTGCTGCTTCTAAATAGGGTAGATTGGTATAAACATTACTATAAATGACTGATCTTATAAAATCTCTTTTTACCACTTTTGCTGGTGAGGGTTGGCAATGCACCAAGCAG
Organism: Mormyrus proboscirostris; assembly: GCA_026779585.1. Taxonomy (NCBI): domain Eukaryota; kingdom Metazoa; phylum Chordata; class Actinopteri; order Osteoglossiformes; family Mormyridae; genus Mormyrus; species Mormyrus proboscirostris. Next base: position 32,411,038 of record JAODKF010000046.1, read on the forward strand.
GCCAGACCCTGAAGACTCCAATTCAAGGTCCCAAGGCAGTTCAGAGATAAAGTACCAGTGAAAAGTTTGGACACATATATATACTATTCTCTACATTTTAGAGTAATTATAGCCATCAAATGCATAAAATAACATATATGGATTATGTACTGACCAAAAATGTACAAAAAAGTATAATAATTTATTTGGGAGGGTGGGGGGGTAGGAGCAGCTCTGTGGGTTGATATTCAAACGGTTGCCGGTTCAAATCCTTGGGTCGGCAAAAGGATCCCACCACTGGACCCTTGAGCAAGGCCCTATTTCTCCAGGGACCGGCTGACCTTACAGTCTCCTCTGTGCCACTTTCATGAGGCGGCCTCCTGAGATGCTTCCCCAGCTGCCCTGAAGGAGGTCCCACATATTCTGAGCACTCATTGGCCACTTTTCCTTTACTTTCTGGACTACCTCCTCTAGAACTGTCTCTACTGTGTTTAAGTCAGCTGGTCACTTTGGATGATGCAACACTAACACAGCCCTTTGTTGCCGGCTGGGCAAGTATAGTCACCTCTGGGTCTGTCCCAGAGCCTCCAAGCATTGGAAGATGCATGAAACATCTCAGCTGGAAGCTGACCAGGTGATCTCAAAAAATCCGAACTACCACAGAACCAATTCTCAAAATAAAAATGTTTTAAGATATTCAATAATTTACAGGCCATCACAGTTCCATCACGGTGTGCCATATTCCAAACCACATGCATCGTTCCTCAGTAAATGCTGATGACCTAAATGGTTATCTATGCAATTTCATATTAATAAGCTTGTAGTTTCCAATGAAGTAAGGAAATGTGACTGATGCGACGCGTGTACCAACGAAGGGAACAATCAGATAAAGAGTCCTGATACAAATTCAGCTAGACTGATCTCTCTTGTTAGGGAGTGACTGTAAGGAGAATATGCTGAATGGAAATGGAAGCATTCTTATTACTTAAAGGGTCTGTGTCAGGGGCACAGTTAGAGATGAATAGATAGGGGGGCTGAGTCTTCGCTGGATGGGGGGAATAGAGCGATGGCAAAGTATAATATTGCATAATATGAAAAATAAATACACATCTATTTGGGGTGGGGAACTAAAGAAATATTTAAGGGGGCTAACGTAAGTGTAATGATGCCCCTGGTCTGAATTTAAAGACACGTGAACTGGCATTATAACAATACGGTGATTACATCACAATGTCACACCTGTTTGTCTAAGAAAAAACAATGTAGAAAAACAGGCATGTTAAAACAGCTGTCAAATGAATTTCGTTATACAACAAGACATTTGCATGGCTAAATAGCTGTTTTTTCCAACAAAAGACTGCAGGCTTAAATGACAGGATGTTGTCTCAGATGCTGTGCCCTAAAAAATATATCTTCCTATGAATTAACTAGATATTCAGCTGTATAAACATCATGGGCAGAGTTAGTAACCTAGGATAAATGTACCTGCCAAGCAGATAATTTAAAAATATCTTTAACAGTTTATATGAGCTGTATTAAGGTCTGGACAAGAAGTACTCCAGTGCACAGCAATAGCCTACTGAATTAGGACAGCAGAGAGTGTAATAGTTAAGGGCATAGACACAGAATGCAAAGGTTGTCAGGTCAAATCCTAAGAGAGGAACTGCTGTAGTTCCTCAGAGCAAGATACTTAACCTAAATTGCTCCTGTAAAATATCCAGCTGTCTATTTTTTTGTGCATAAAGCACTAGGGAGCCAAATATGTGTTGTTTTTCAACTTTAACTGTCAATGTATCTACATTTTTGGGATTTGAATACAAAAAAAAATGTATTAATAAAAGTACATCCATACCACTGATGATTACAGCTTATGATTCACTGTATCTAATAAATACTATGTTTCACTTCACTGATTATGGAAAAAAACACATAATGAGGTATAAATACAACACGGAATTAACTGCTGAAAGGATCGGTTAGGCTGGGGAAATGGACTGTGTAAGCCCTTTATGGACTGATTTGAAATGACTGCTTTAAAGCACACATACAGGTCCACATGAAACACGCTGTTTGTCCATAAAGGTGTTCCAGTTCTTTCAGCATCTGACTGCATTTAGAATCACATTTATTATCAAAGAGCTATGATGTTGTGGGGGGGGGGGGGGCACTTTTAAGGGAGGGCAGTTGCCATTGTACATTTACTACAACCAGCTAAACAGAGCAAACAGATGACATGCATCAGACAATGGAAACTCATGATAGTGTACTTACAGGCATACTGTAAACATTAGGATGCTTTATCCAAAGCCTCTAGAAGAAAATAGTGAAAGGTCTTCACTTGCAATATAAACATTAAAAAAAAGCTATTTTATATTATTATGCATAAATACCCATAGATCATTTATATCATGAATTATGTGAAACCTACATATTGTATTATATTATATTATTGCACATGCATGAGGTACATATGTAGCGTGAATAAATCTTAATATAAGGTCTCATTTTTGTTTTAAGGTAAGGTCTTCATATACCGTTTCCACATACACACTATTTAAAATTAACAGTAGGCACCTTCCATGAAAATCCTTTCACGTGTAAGTTTAGCCATATTACTTCCCGAAGTGACTGTGAACAAAGGGTATAACAATATTTCAAAAGCGATACAAAGTTGGAGCCACTTGGTGAAATACGCTTTGATGAATAGCGACTCATCCAGCGCCGATTTCCCAGGGGTAAATATAATTAACGTATGCCTCGGTCCTCATCGCCATAATCTCCTTCGATCTCGGACCGCTCCTACTAAATTATCCTGACACAGCCGTGAAAGGGCGACAGCGGGCTGGCTCTTTAAGGAACAAATGAGCAACGAAAGCGAGCGATGGGAAGTTATCCCGAGGCATATGAAAGGTTAACTCGGGCCCATCTTTGGAGTGAGACGTGTGAAAAGAAACGGGGACGTCTTTAAGGAGGAGGGTCTAAGCCGATGGCGGTAGCTGGAAATTATTTATTCAAGAAAGGGAGCACCGAAGGAAGGAAAAGGAGGAACTAGGGCTTTGCTGTGGAATGGGACTGTGGCACATGACATCACTGTCAATTAATACATCTGCTCTCACATGAAACGCGATCTAATCCCGAAAGGGAGGGTGTCCTCTTACGGTTATTTTTCTGTGCCTACCTGGTATATATGCAAGTTCCAGTGTTCTGTTATTGCTTAAGGGTAACTGGACGTAGACATATTTCAAAAATTAAAAAATGTAAATTGGTGAAATTCCAAAATAAATTAGGAATATAGTATCGTTATTTTATATTTATCCGTCTGATAAAATTTTGCCAACATGCTAACTATAGCGTCGTTATAGTCAAGGGTCTAGATTAAGTTGGAAATACAGAAAAAAGAGCACGGGAAAGATGCAATTAGCAGTCGAATTATGGCGATTTTTTCGCATTGCGGCAAAAACATGTTTCGGAACCAACTTACTCAATAATGCTAATTTACCCCAAGGCCTTTGAGAACCAAGAAGGCTCAGTGGTAAACGTGTGTTTATATGTGTGAATATTGGGACTCCAGACAAGCAACATACGAGTATCGCAGATACTTCAAATCAGTGTGGTGTGGCTGGTGTTGCCATTCATGTTTGGGTTGGAGATGGCATTAAAAACTCGACTCTCTTTTATCCCCCTTTTGTTCTATTTTTGAATTTGATGTTTTTGTGTGGATCCACCTTGGAAAAATAGGAAGTAATTCCAAAGGATATTAAGTCATTCAGTTATTCCCTTTTTTATTAACCGCTTAAATAACATGCAATGCTTTACTGTGCTTGCCTATTAACATTTTCTCAATTATTTTGTACCGTAAAGACGTAATGGTTCAAGACCTATAGCCTAGAAGAAAACTGGCAGTAGACGTTTTTCGTCACCATCAGGCTTAGCACTGCCGATGAAAGGTGCAGCCTAGTGGTGGGTATATGCAGGTATACGGCGTATACCCGCCTCTAAAAATTGGCTTACCGTATAACCACCAAAAAATAGTCAGAATGTGTATCAGTCAGAAGAGCGTTTGCGCAATTATACGGCATAACAATACACCCACCTACAAAGGCACCAGTACAGCCCTGCTGTCGACGTTCCTCCGTAGTGTTTGCAGGTCTTCCAGTAGGCCTCTGGTCTTAGGTCTCCTCGTCGCAATGTCGCGGGAAAAGTTTGTTTCCACACATGGCTGATCATTAAGTAACTATATAATAACAGACTAATTGTGGTAATTTAATTGGCATATATTAATTAAAAGAATGCCCGCAGTAAGCTAGAAATAAATAACCGTCAGTGTTCATTTAACACGGAGTGATCACGTTTTCACGTTAACAGATTCTGCTGTGCACGTTCCAAACAGTCCGATCAAATAGTGCTCCGGTGCCATTTCGGCAAAATCAGTATTCACTTGGCCCAGATTGTCAAACTCTAAAAATCTTATCCAGAGTTAATTTAATTTTTATTAACACTTAATACATGTATGGACAGATACTGTCCTAAATAGTTGCATTGTTGTTATGAATAACAGTGTAAATAATTAGTCTACGTATTCTCTGGGTATTTTGAGTGCAAATGAATGCAAAAGACTTTTAAATTGTACGTGCCTGGTTACAGCGTTGCACAGTTATTTCTCCGTCAGAAAACACAACACACGTCATGTGCGGCTGGAAGTGCGTTTTGGCGCTGAATAAACAATGTTTGGATTGTAATTGCCGTGGATAGAAAATAGGGACTGTTGTGTCTTTAAGAGGCTGTTGGTCCCTCGATCGTTCGCAGCTGCTGGTTTGTGCGCCGTACGAGACAGTGGAGATTCATTACTTCTACAGCACAATGGACATTTATCACCCCGTGGTGTTATTCAAATTCCGTACCAAGCGAAGACCATCCCCACTCTCTCTCGCCTTCTTCTTCAGCAACACCGTTATTGTTAGGGTACCCAAGAAAAGCTTTCGTAAGGCAGAGCAGCAAGCCAGTGCCATTCTGAAATAGGCGTCCCATCAAGTCATCGCCGGAGTCTGCGACTTAAACGATCTGATATTCCTCGTAGCTTTCTTAATGCCTCTCAAATTTGTATTTTTTTCTCCTTCTTTTTTTCCTCCTCTGAGCATTAGTGGGGATACAAACGAACGACGTGAGAAACTGTATTTTAGCGTGCGGGACTCTTTTTTTTCCGTACACGTACCGGCCAGTTTTCTCTATGGCATCAAGGCAAGATTATCCATCGACGGCTTTACAATTTTAGCAATAAACTTTACGCATTTAATGACAGGGGTATCGGTTTTAACCGCCGGCGTATAAACCATCAGACAGCCTGGTTGTTTCACTCTCATCGATAGCACGATGTGGGAGTCTGCACACTCGAAAAAGCGCCTTACAGGTGCAGAAATGGCGAAGCGCAGGCGGAACTGGACTTTCAAGAAGGTGTCGTTTGCTGTTCGGTTTTCAAAGTAATTCTCTTTACTTGTGCACTGAAGCGCAGAAAAACGCTGGGTACCGGAAGGATGCTGACAAATAATAGATTTTTGTCAGCCATGGGATGCTGGAGAATGTTTTCGAAGTTTGTTTCTGATAAGACTTTTCATTTAACAGGTTTTCAGAATCACCAGATATGTTCAGACAGAAGGCCTGCTTTTACTTTTGCGATTTTATAACAGCAAACTGCATTGCGACGGAATCTATTCTTTATGTTCCCAGGGTATTTGCCAGACTTATTGTGATTTTCATGTGTACTCAGTATTTACATTGGCGTTCACTAATTTACATGCAAACTATGGTCTCTAGATTTGCCTCCGTTGACAGTGTATGCTGTCAACTTCTTTTTGAGGGATTTATTTTTATTTTGTGACATTAGGATGGCAATTCTTAACATTACGGGTTTGTAAATTTTCGACAAGAAGAGTTTATTTTGCTATCTGTTTCTAAAAAATACCTGATAGAAGAACAGGATCTTCACGGTTTCTTTGCTGCGTGCTTTTCAACTACGCTCATTATTAGCAAGCAAATTCACAAACATTGTATGTATAAATTATTATTATTATTTTTTTTAGTTTACCAAGTCAGAAAAGTCTTACAGCATTAAAAAATGTATCGCTGTTAAATAAGTCATATATTTCCGGAAGAGTCTTTGTGGATCCCTGCAGCTGATTGTCCAAACGCAATTCTTGTACAATTTCTAATAACAAACCAAGAATTGTGCCTGGACATCTGTTGCCGGTGATTCGAGTTCATCTTTGTCTTCTCTGCTGATACACGCCTGACTTACATTTTATACCGCGAATATCATCCTTCTCTGAGTTATATTTTGTTCGGTGCAACAGAAATGGTTTTAAACTCTTTGGTAAGTTTGTGAAGCCACGGTCAATTTTGTTGAAAATCTCAGAAAATAACTTTTTGAGGAGTTATGAAAGGTCCTGTATGGGCCGAATGTCAAGCATTTGTTAATGAAGCTGTAGTTCTTCAATACATAACGTTAATTATATTTCATTGTAGGCCTACTGCAATATGGAATTAATTCCCTACACAATTGTAGACTTCATACCAAAGTTATATCTCAGAACTACTCTTCAACATAAAATAATTATACAGTTCTATAAAATCTTAAACAGCCCAATTAATAAAATCATATATTCGAAGAGATTTTTTTGTCAGTGGTTAGTATTTTCGTAAAATTAATGTCTAGCAACATTCTCATAGTTAGGAGTTTTTTTCGAACTATCATGAGTAAATTAAGCAAAAGTAAAAATCCAGGGCTCTGGAAATTGTGCGAATCATAATACGAATCGAAACTCGAAATGATCGTGAAATAGACATTTTAAAAGGGATATTCTTAGCACGTGATACCTGTGGTTTGTCTATAGGCCTACTCGCATCAATGACGACAACCGTTTCTTCATTGACAAGTCAGTATTTTTATGATTATTATTCTCGTGTTTAAATACAAGAGCCTTCTTTAACTATAAGTAAGCCAGACATCTTTTTCCAGCTTATATAGTTTATATCTGTGCGACACCACGGTTGTTTCCTATGGAAATTACGTTTACATAAGAATATTTTACGGGTCTTCGCTCATAAATATCAAGATTTTCTTACTGACACGAGCATTTCTTAGCTGTTTTATTACGTCATTATCAAAGGTAATCGAAAGTGATACAGGCTTTTGTTATTCGACTTAGAAAGTGGAGACTTGATCGTTGATAATCGTTGCTTTTTCCCATTTAACGGGAGTAGTAGGAAACTTTGGTTCCTGTTTGGTGATGTTATATCTGAAACAGATGCTGCCTATATAAAAATAAGATAATCCATAAAACAAGGGCCCCTGATTTACTGACAAGTCGTCAGTAAATAATTTACATTGTTGTTTTATATGCGTACGAACCAAATATTTGTTTACAGGTAAGTATATTTCATAGATGTGTAAAATTGTAGATAACTGTCAAAGTTAATATTTTATACGTTAAAGAAAAACGTTGTAGTTAATACTAACCAACGTTTTTAAACAAGTTTCCGAGAATCTAAACATGCTTTTGGCCTATTTGCTCAATTTTTAAAGTGTTGGGGAATGTTGCCATATAGCCTACCTTGCATAGTATATAAATGTATATCTCTCAAGGTTCTCCCCTTTGCTATAGCTGAATACGATTTCAGAATGACCGTGAACGTAGTTAAAAACAGAGTCTACACCAGAAAAGAAATATGTAAAATATTTACAGTGTCTTTATTATCATTGTAAACGCTTCGGTTCGTCCTAATTAGACCGCGAGAAAGTTTCGTATTATTCATATAGGCTTACATGTTATGAAGGAATAGAAGTATTGAAAATGTGTTAAGCCAGAATTCGATATATGAACCGATAGTCTCATGCATCTTTAATGCACACATTGAAAGAAAAACGTATTCCAGAACCATTCCTCGTGGTCATTACAGCCCTCTTTACTGGTTTATTGCTTTAATCTAAAGGAGATACACTTGCGTGGTGAATGCGCTGCAGCGGTCTGTGCACATCAAGACAATGCTGTTTTGCAGAAATAACTTGAAATGTCATTACGCGATCAAATAAATTAATTTTCATACGTATTTTTATTTAATAATATATTTACGGTGCAGAAGCAAAAGTTATAACTTGGAAATTGCGTATACGATTTCTTTTAATCGAAAAATATTTAAAAATTACGCATCCCAAGGATATTCGAAATTTAGTAGTATATTTCCTTGCGGGGTGTAAGCTTACGGTCGCCTGTATCATTAAAATAAGTATTTTTTTCATTACTTACTCTATATTATACCGTGCTCAATACGAAAACATAAAATCGACGGCGCAATATAGGAGTGAGATAAATGCATTACTGCCATTGGACCAGATTTCTTGTAGTAAACACAGTTTATTTTATCCTTGCTTGCATAAACAGCTATTTTGCATTTACTCACCAGTTCATCCTTTTCATGTTAGCTTTGAAACAAAAATAAACCGATAACTGCACTGGATTAAAAGGTTAATAGGTTATTTGTGGAAAATATCGCCATTTGTTTATGCCACGTTCATTGTGTTTATTTCCCGTTTAAGGGGGTGAAGAAAGTTTTACTTCAAGTTATTTATTAGTGCAAATCAATAAAGAAATATAAATGACTGATGAACATGTAAACAGTGCTGGATTTTATTTACATTAAAAGATTTGCAGAAGTAAATACTGCAGTAATAACCTAAGTAACACTTATCTACTTGTGCAAATGCCATAGTTTTGTGCCTTTATGGTTATCATGTGTTGTTTCCTGTTCTTCTTCACCTGCAGTTTTGTGTATTATTTTGTATATTATTATTAGCAGTAGCAGTGGTGGTATGTCGTCTGCTATTGGTTGTAAATTGAGTAACATAAAAAATCAGTTCATTTTGTTCTCCTTGTATGAGACACTATTTTTCTAAGATACACCATCTCTAAAATGCGTTATGTGCAATGTGATGTACACTATGATAGTTGTGTGTGTATATAAATAACAGCTTGAAAATGATAACAGCCTTTCAGAAACTTAACACTGATATGTTTATCAGCCCATTATATACAGTTTGCCTAAACTGCTGTTAAATGCCGACCTGAAGTTGTTTTTTGTGCTGTCATTTTGTAAAGACAGAATCACTACAGAAACAGGTGCTAGAAAGAGGCCGCTAGGCCTTCAGCTGAGGGCAGCCTTGGAGGCGGAGGCCCCCGGTCTCACCTGCCTGGCTTCTGCCACCTGCTGTTTGGACAAATACCAGGTATCTTAATAAAAGGAGACTGTCACACCTAATGCGGTGACTGGGGATGATGCAGAAGGTAACCGGATCTGGATGGGAAAATCATTTTAGGAAAGATTGCACACACACACACACACACACACACACACACACAC
>JAODKF010000046.1:32440628-32462253 GCA_026779585.1 Mormyrus proboscirostris
TGTTCATTCATAGTTTTGATGCCTTCAGTGAGAATCTACCAATGTCATGAAAATAAAGAAAACACATTGAATGAGAATGTGTGTCCAAACTTTTGGCCTGTACTGTATATATATATATATATATTTTATTTGCCATGTGCATAATGTAACGCTTTTGGTTTGTATATGCAGCCTTAATTTCCATGAGAGACACAGTTTTGGGGACAGATTGGAGAATCAGTGTTATTGGTCTTGCTTAAGGGTCCAGCAGTGACACAATAACTCTGCAGCCACCCAGTTTAAACCCACAGCTTCCCAAGCGTGGGCACAGTGCAATAAAGTGGTCCTGCTTTATCGGACTATTAGTATGGAGCAACCTGGCAGTTGCATGATCCAGAAGTTCCTTATTCTCTTATTCATTGTGTCAGACCAGTTGTATACGGATTTCAGTGTATGCAGTGTTACTCAGTAGTGTACAAGATTTGAATCGTTAATGTTTCGCTCACAACCCCCATCTTCCTCCAAGGTCTCACCTTTCCCACAAGTCCAGGCGGAGTTGTTGTCCGTGCGGGAGAGTCAGCAGTTCCAGACCAGAACTCACTGCCATCTTCTGCTGCATCTCCTCAGAAACGTTCAGTATCCTAGCAACCTGCGGTGCAGATCATGGCCATGATGGCAAAAAGGTGAGCTCATTTAAATTTACCATCAAAAGCACACCACACTCCCTGGCTTGATACACATTCACTTATTCATTAGCATAGCAGCTCTTTTCTACTCAGAATTGGTGACCCTGTTGACTGATGGCAGTAGAACAGCAGTTTTCTAAGAGGCGATTTTAAGCCTGGCTGGAATCCTAATCCCAGCTCAAATTCTGGTCTAAAAATAGACGTGCATTATTCATAAAAGCTCCTGGTTTACCGAGTTGTTTCCCCTTTACAAAGTAAGTCTTTATAATGAACACCTGCAAAAATCACTAATCAATTTAGCAAAACTACAATCCCAAATTGTACAAGAAATGAACAAACGGGATTGAATTAGTAACTAAAGTAATTTGAAGAATCTGAAAAATACTAGCATCAGTTAGCATGAGAGAACTATAGTCTCAAATTGTTTTGTGCTATATGGTGAGGAGAGATGACCTGATATAAACTAGGACAATAAAAATAGAAAGAGGCTGGAATATGAAATTACAGTGTCCTCTGCCAAGAAGGAAGTCTATAGGCCTTTGCTGTGAGTGCCTCAATAAATACATAGGCGCATAATGTACAGTACCAGTCTAAAGTCATAACAAACATACTGAAAATCAAAAGACAATGACCCTACTCAAACCTCGAGGTTATGTAAGTTCTGTATTATCTTATGAATAAGCAAAGAGATGGAGTGCTGTGACAGATGACCTGGCCCCCACAATCCCCCGACCTAAACCCTACAAAGCTGGTTTGGGATGAGTTGGGTTGAAGACTAACAGCAAGGCAGCCGATCTGTGCCCAGAATCTGTGGAAACTCCTTCTGGGCTACATGTAGCTACATGTGGAAGCTGGTTAAAAGAATGTCAAGAGTCTGTGAAGCTTTTATTGTAGCAAGAGGGTTATTTTGAAGTGTCTAAAATTTGAGATTTTAAACACTCCTCTTGGTCATTGCGATATTTGATTTATATTACTTCATTGCCTTTTGTTATAAGATGAATAACAAAGCTAAAACAGAGAGAAATGCATTAAACGCAGGTGTGTCCAGATGTGTGACTGGCACTGGAAGTGAATGAATGTGTGAGAAACTGTGGCCAGCGCTGATCTGGGGGAAGCCGAGTCTTGTCTGAGTGGGGAGCTCGTGCCTTAGTGATGTGGGTACCCCTACCATGCAGTCCGCCTTGGTGATGTGCCAGGCGGCGGTCCTGGCATCGACCTCGGTCAGCAGTTCCTTCACCCTCTTCAGGATGCCTGCCTCCAGAGGTTTGTTCTCTGCAGGCATCAGCAGTGACCTGTACTGTCCGGGCTTGAAGGACGACTCCTTCTCCACCAGCGGGACACTGAAGATCCCTCTGCTATGCTCCAGCCCCTCATAGCCCTCCTCATAGCCTTCGCTGGGTAGGACGTTGGCTTTGGAAGGGTGGGGCTTGGAGATCTTTAGGGAGGAGTAGGGACTGGCTAGGGCCCCTAGGCAGAGTCTGTGCTCGCTGGAGCAATGCGAGTCCGGTGACTGGGGCGAGGCATCCAGCAACCTACTGCCAGATGGACTTCTATGGTAGGAGACTACAAGTTCACAGAAAATACATACAGTGAATGATCAGCATCAAGCAAATCTGAACCATCTAACAAAAGCAGGAGATGTGCTGAAGCGGCGCTAACGAGTTCTTCTTTGAGAAGTTACAGCAGGGTGATGTGACTGTGTCAGGTGTGGATAACTGAGAATATCACTCTGCTTTTAAGGCACACACATTTTCAAGCCACAGGACTCACTGGTATTGTAGGCTATAGAGGGAACACACTCTCCAAGTGGTGACAGTGGAGATTGTATCATCTGGATCTGATCCATGCTGCAGGATAGTCTGTAGAGACACGTGACTGCTTATGATTAGATTGACACGTCTGTGAAAAACATATAACCAGACAGAAAGTGATGAGACTGTCACCAGACTACCCATAGTGCCCAGAAGGGGGCAGCAGACTTATTAGTAGGTCTTCTCACCTGTGAGGCATGGACAGCAGTGTCCTGGGCCTGTCCTCCTGACTGACACCTTGCTTCTGGGTAAACGTTCTCCTCAAGCTAGATAAGGGACTGACTGGGTCTTGCGTGCTTTGGGTCATGGCGAAAGCTGCCTCCAGAATGCGCAGGGGAAGGGTCCGGTTGATGGGGCAGTAGATGTGTGCACCGCTCTCCTGTGACAGGGGCTTTTGACTTCCCACATAGAAGTGGATGAGGGCAGCTACGGAGTCAAAGCTCTCCCTCCCCAGCTGGTACTGGACCCGAGGGCGAAAGGTGCCGGACTCCACCAGAACTTTGCCAATGACAAAGTGCAGAACCTTGTGGTTCCAGCGGCTGGTCAGTACATAGTCCCCCATGCTTGTGAGTGAGTCCCGTATCAGGAAGTCTCCATTTCGCAGGACCAGTGTCTCTGACACCTGTCAGGCCACCCAAGAGAAACCAGATGATCAAATCCAGGGCACCCAGTGAGAAGATGATGTAAAACAATACAGATAAATATAGTCTTGTTTGTGAAGAAAGACAGCAGAAGTGGCTTACATAACCGTGACTCGACTATTGTGGCCTACATAACATTAAGTTACATACCATTACCCCCTACCCCTAACTCCAAACAATTTCGATTAAGGATTTTATACTGAATTAGACCTACGAAGCACATATAATCTGATACAGATACGTGAAGAGGATGAGTGGGACTGCTTTTCAAACCGAATACTGCAAATACCAAATACAAATACAGACACTCCTCTACTTACAAACTTTCAACTTACGAACTTTCAGACATACGAACGAAGAGGACTGTAAGTCCAAATTGTGTTCATTGGGCTCCCGTTTCCTGTCCGCAACATCAAATTTTTTTTCTGTGCGTCAATACTGCCTAGTATGACTTCTGGCCGCTACTCCCGCCGCGCAGCAGCGTAGCGTGTGTACCCCAGGACCCTATGTTTTTTGTACTTGCGTATACCCTTAAAATGATGTCGAATAACGGCTTGCGAACATTTCAAGTTCCGAACGGCTGTTCAAAACGTAACTTGTTCGTAAGTAGAGGAGCGTCTGAACATCTTCTTCTCCCTTTCTCATCATAAAAGCTTAAAGGGATATTATCATTGTTTATCTGAAGGGTTTTCTGCCAATGCCGATAAATTCACGGAAACTTAATATCTGCCGATTTTATCAGACAACCGATACGCCGGTCGAACCTTAGTCTACATATACTTCTGTTTATGTTTCCAGAAGATGAACAAGCCAACCTCTCGGGGCATGAGGCCATGGTACCAGCCATGGCTGCTCATATCATCGCTGCTTCTCTTCAGTTCCTCCTCTAACTCCTTCCGAAGCTTCTCAGGTGGGCTGTCAAGCAGGTACCTCTCCTTCGAGAACTGAGGGGTGCAAGGAGACATACGGAGGTGACACAGTGGCCTGAAAACAGAGCAGCCATAGGCACACAGGCACACCAACGTCTGTGTGTCTGTTTGGACTGTCAGCATAGACTCCGAAGCGATTTCTCAAGGAAACTGTGTAGCAATGGTCGTTCCTGATTTAGCCATCCCAGAGAAACAGCACACATGCACCGTGTTGTGGGATCACTGAGGTCATTCCCTCTTTGGCTAGAACACCCTGGACAGTTCAAAGAGACATTACTACTTAGATAACTTCAGGGACAACATGAACTATCAAAAAACTGACCCCTGTTAACCACCCGCTGCCCCCCTGTTTTTAGCAACTGTCTTCCAAATCACTCTCATCTGTTCACATGACAGCCATTTCCATTATATGGAGACTGGACTTCTTTGGAGATTTCCTTGTACCACCTGATCTCTGTCTTCCATGTGCATCCAATCATAATCTTTGTTCTTCCCTAGTAATCAGAGTCCAACTCAAGTTTAAGGTCCCCTAAACCCTACTCAGTGTATCATCCCTTAAACCCCGAGCTCCAAGATCCCCCTAAATCCATAATCTACCCTAGGATCATCCCTACTATACAGTACTTTTTGGTCATCATAACTTTTGGGAAAAAACTGTAAATTTTATTTTAAGTCAGAAAAAAGACACAGTTTTACCCAAGAGAGTGGAAGCACTGAGACACAGTATCAAAGTCATATTAATAATAAATACTTTATATGATATCGCGCTGCTGTTTATCAGCTGAAACTATGATGTCATTCACTAACATGTGACATCGTGAGGAGGGGCTGTTTCCTTCAGGGAGAATTACCATAACAGAGTGGAAAGCAGTATCTGTGAAACACAGTAAGAATTGAAATACAATAGCAGTGAGTGAATGTAATGGTTATAAATAAATATATTTGATAGATTTCAAAAGGATTATTAAATAAATAATGTCTTTTTTTATCTGCATGGATTTTATTTGTGGTAGAAGTTTATGAATAGCATTAGTGACATTAAACTGTTTTGACAGCCAGACTAGTAACACATAAGCATTATAAGATCCCATCTTTGAATTTATTACAAACATGTGATTGTATATCTAAAGCCATTTGGAAGGATTGACTCTCTGGTAGATTCCAAAAAACAGGGCCATGACAAAAACAGGAGCTGGGGGTTAGGGGCCTTGCTCAAAGGGCCACAGACATGTGACCATTCTTCAAAGGCTGGGGCTTGGACCAGTGATCTTCCGATCACAGGCACAGAGGCTTAACTACACCAGATACTGCTTCCAGCTCCATGATTATTAATGTTCCATAATGAGGAACGATCATCAGTACAACTGTCATTTAGCCATCAGACAGGCTGTCTGAAGATATCTGGAGGTTGACACGTCCGCCCTTACGAATTTTTCTTCTGTTTAAGTCTGTCAGGCCTTTCTCCTGACACAGCATGAATCTGGGATGTGTGTAAGCTGAATAAACAAACGGCAATAACTGCTTAGCAAAGGTCAGTGGATGGGTAGGATATGCGGCGGTGTGGGACACCTGGGAACACTGGGAATAGTGATTGAAGAGCACAGCTTAAGCTAACTGAGCAGGATAATTTATATTAGGTACTCTGCGATAATTCATAGCGGTCCACTCCGCTTGACTGAGAACAGGGATTACCCACTGCATAGGACATGCTATATATATATATTAAAAGGGAAACGTTATACTGAGAAAGGTCAGCCTGACAAGTTTAGGTGACTGAATTGGGATGGTATATAAACTAAACTGAACAAGGAAAAGTGTCTAAAATCTAACCGACTTACCATTATGAACTATTCCAGCAGAAGTCTACCCTCTGTTAGATGTTCCGCCAATGGAGCTGGGAGATCCAAGGTCCATGATCTGATTGTTTTTGGGCACTACATGCACATCATCACCAGCCATGCTTAGCCTACCCCTACCAGCAAAATGGGGGGGGGGGTACATCATTGTTTCCATGACGACAGCCAAGTGGCTGTGCACTGGAGGGTAAGGGATCCTTTAAATGGCCTAACAGAGGACACCCTGCAGTGATACTGTCCCAGTGCTATTCAATACCAGAAAGTACTGGGAAAAGGTGGTGGGGGGGGGGGCACTGTTCCAGGCCCGATCACCTAGCAGACTGATCGATACAGGAGGCCCAGAAAGTGAATAACATGGAAAGTGGGAAAAGCAGCATAAAAAATGAGAAGAGGAGTGATCTATGAGCCACCACACTTCAGCACAGCGCTGCGAGTGCAAGTCACAACAACGCAAGCGACATCGTTAATGCTTTAACTGTTTAACTGTTGTTCATGCAAGAAAATAATCCTGCAGCAAATTACTACAGTATTTTAGCTTAATTTAATATACTGGCTGTCTATGTACTTGGAAGGTACTCTGCACCCAAGCCAGAGCCTGAATGCTGCATTGTCTACTCTCATCATCCATCCATCTATCCATCCATCCATCCATCCCACCCTATTTATTAAATCCTTCCCCAAATTAAGGTTGCATCCTTGACACCAGTATGTGTTCAGAGCATGTGAATTCAGACTATGCTTTCTAAGTCTTAGAAGTCAGAAACACAACTCAGTACACCTGGCTCCAGAACTGTCATAATCTGTCATTAAATAAAATTATAAATGAAAAGTTTGTACATATATGATATTAGAATGAACAAAGAGACTAAGAAATGCATCTGAACAAACTCAGAGAGGCAGATGGGTGGCTTCTGAGTCAGACACCCTCAGCGTCTCCTATAACAGCCAAGCCAGAGACAAAGGAAAGAGAGGAAAACATTCTAGTCCTAAGAGATACACATTATCATTTCAGCCAGAACTAAACAAACTGAGCTATATCCCAGTCTGAGGCACTGGATTACTGCTAAACTTCCCCACGAGTTGAGTGTCTCTCATTCCAGCCATAAACTTTCAGACAACTTACTTCAGTGTTAAACTTCTATCAAATGGAAGAAAGTCAGCTGATATCACATTTACACCAAAGGGTGTAAATATCTACTAAACATTCCCACCCTTGTCTGCATAAACCTAAACACACAGACTCCGCAGTTAATTCCTTTAAACAGCGAGTTGAAAAAAATGTTCTCCTTTGTATCCAAGCATGCTGACAGAGAGCCGCTGGCAGCTGCAGCTCACCTGCACCCGCATGAAGGATCTCCTGTAGATGCAGCAGGAGGCGGCTGTGCACAGGAAGCCCCAGAGGCCGCAGCGCTCCGCCATCGCCCCGGCACCGCAGTGACCTGACTCACCGGCTGCCTCCGCTAGAGACCTGAGTCACTGGCTGCCTCTGCTACAGTCCCGCGCCGCGTCTCCCCAGCCCGCGGCTTCGCCAGCCACCTCCCCTCATCCCTCTCTGCTGGAGAGACATGGGGGGGAGGGGCGGAGGCAGGCAGATCCATCCCCCCTGCCACCTCCCCAGGGAGCACGTATAACAGACAGCGAAGATGGGAAGTACCTTTAAAGAAACTGCCACAGTGCCTTGCTACTGTGGCAGTGCCAGCGAGGCAGTAAACGGCCCAGCATGCACTGAATTATTAATAATGCAGACTTTTCTCCAGCTCTTTACCCTCACATTAGTCTAAAAAAGTAACATCCCAGTGTGTGCAAGAAATAGGAACCAGAGGTAACGTGTCCCCCCCACCAATATTTAGTTTGGCATCATTTGCCCTCCCAAATAATTGTTCTTATTTAGCTGTGCCCCACCCAGTATCAACACCACCGTGGATGTGTCATATTGCCTTTAGGTAAGATTTGCCTGAAAGGCACATAGATGACCTGAGAAGACAGAAGAAGCATCTTAGGTAGGAGAATGGGGGGGACAGACCCGGGGGGGCAGGCAAGCTGTTACTGCTAGGCCGCTGTCACTGGGTGTGACTGTAAGACAAGGGTAGCCTGATGGTTATGGACGTGCATTTGTAATTGGAAAGATTGCTGGTCTGACTCCCTAACCAGCAAAGCAGCACTAAGCTACCCAGAGCAAGGTGCCCTCCTTCTCCCCACCCCAAGCACTGCACTCCAGGCACTGCACCCCAAGCACTGCACCCCAGGCACTGCACCCCAGGCATTGACTTAGCTGCCCCCTGCTGTGTCACAACGTGACACATGTGTTAAATGCAGGGGACACATCTCGTCGTCATGCACTGTGTGCTGTGGTGTATCAACAATGACAACTATTCACTTTCCCTATTTTACAATTATAGTCAAACAAATACAATTTGATGCTACATATTGCACACAGCCATTCATTATTTTTACATTTGGTTGAGTATATTACATCGATAGCCTTGACTTAAACAGTCATCTTGAATGCTAGAAATTAAATTCAAATTCAAAATGACCCCAAAGGAATACTCATCAGCAATGATTATACGCCTGCTTAACACCACCAGGTGACTGGAACACAGGGACATGCAGAAACTAACGACCATCAAACATTTTGATATCTGAAAAAATGTCAGATTCTAACAGTAAAACGCTTAGTAGTAGTCACAGTTTTACATTATTTTTAACAATATTTTTGTCCAACATCACCAGTACTGATAACTGGTTTTCCTCTGAACCATTTTCTGACTCAGAAGTTCACTGGTGTTACTTTTATGTGGGAAACGAAAGGTCAATCTGAGGACTATATCTATTTATAATGAATATACGACTGTCTCGCTGGCCCGTACTTCGAGACCTCTTCTAAGTGGAGTTGTCAGCAGTCCTGCATTTTTATGGGATCCCATATTGTAAAATAAAATGCTGTCCCATTTTAAACTAATGGATATTTCTTTACATCGAAGGTGGCAATCATACTTCTAAGTGGTGAATGAGCCAATGAAATCCCTCATCTTCCACTAAAGTGATCGTCCAGTGCAATTATCTCCATTATTTTAGTAGTTATGACTTTAGCTCTCGTGCTGTTAATTTTTAATACTGATAAAGTTTAAATGGCAGGTAGTAATATCGATCAAAACTAACACATCGGACTATTTTTAATAAATATCGACAAGTATCTATCTGGGTGTATGAGAAAAAAGATATTCTCTATTAACAAATGAATATTTACCATTTTCTAGACACCTTTATGCAAAGTGACATACAACTGAGATATCAACTGCAGTTAATTGCCTTTTGCAAAAAGCCACTGTATTTGAACCAGCAATCTTCAGATTATAAGAACATCGTTCTATTTGGCAGAGCCACACTTTACTGCACTAGAAACAGAACATACTAACAGGTATTGTTTTTGTTTCCTAAATAATCTCAAATATGATTTAACTCATACCCTATTTACCATTGTACGTCATAAGACTTTCACACAGGGGACGCAGGAGGTGAAGACTGACACTGATAACTGAGACTAAGGGAAACACATGGTTCCATAGGAAGTCTGCAGTGCTTGATGATGAATAGAAAATGGTTGAAGAGAGACTTGTCGCGATAAACAATAAATCAATGAATTGCACGATAATTAGAATGAGGTTGATAATTTTTCCTGCCGCAAAAATTTTGCATTGCATGCTCGTTTGTAAGACGTTGCCTTGTCGGTGGGCTTTTTCGGAAGACAACGTGTTCCGGCCACTGTCGCCCTTAATGTTGAGGCAGCTCAAAAACCTGGACAATTCTATAAATATTAATAAAACGGCTCTTGAACAGGAGCCTGCTCCCATCGTTCACTAAAAGGAGTCGGCTCAAAGAACCGTCTCTTTCGTGAATGACACATCACTAGTAATGAGGCGTGAACTCTTGTGTCAGTGGGCTCCTTGCACAGCTTCCGCGTTCATGGAAATGCGGCTCGCTCATTTCCGGTCTGTGAAAAATGTCATTGGTTTATACTAGGGATGTGCACGGGAAGGGTTTTTGGTTCCTGTCCCGTCCCATTCCCATTGGAGGGTTTTCCGTTCCCATCCGATTTACCACCAAATTTTCAAAACCTATTCCAGTTCCATCCCGTTCCCGTGAGATGTCATCCCTGTACCGTCCTGTTCCCGTCAAATTTCAAAAACATTCCCGTGTTTTTCATATATTTCCGTTACCACTTGTTTTCCGCTACCAGAGTGGCAGATATTTTGGACTAGGCTGCATAAGGAGATTTTCAAGAAAAATGTAATTTATTTCCATCATACTGGTGCATGCCATCAGAAAAAAGTGAATGGTGTCCGTGCCAAAAATGCCACATTTCAAGCAAAAATTATTTTTTAGAAACTAAATCTTTGTTACTACGCAAGAAAATCAAATCATTAACTTTCTTCGGGCCGATCTGAGTGCACAGCTTATTAACCACCAGGCCGGCAGGGCTGAATGCTCGCTCTGAAGGTGCGCTTGGGGCAGGAATGGCCAAGATGCGTCGAGCAATTTGAGACAACCGTGGCAATGTGCTAGCATTTTCCTTCCACCACGACAGCAAGTCGAAATCCTTTTCAGATGGAACATTCATGGCTTTGTACTTCTGAATTTCATCTTGAACGGCTTCTCCAGTATCAAAGTCATCGTCCTCAAAGGATTCCAGTGACCTCACTCCCACACCTGTGCCCAATCGTCATCTTTTCGATACTGTGGCATTGCTACCGCGGTAAGCATGCTCACCATGCCCAGGTAATGTGACAATATTGTGATTGCCATCCATGGAAGGAACAAAAACAGATGCGACCAAATCACGGATATCTTGCATGGTTCCTTCATGCTGAACAGGCTCCAACGGCTTCAAAGAATGCATTTTCGGACTGAGGAACACCGCCATGCAGTGAAAGGAATCGATTTTGAACTTGTTTTGCAAGTATTCCTTCGCAGTATTCTTGAGGCGTGAGATTATCTGAGAATCAGTGAAATTGGGTGTCAGAAACTCCATGAGAATACGATAGTGGGGCAAGACGTTGTGCAAGGTCTGTTTCTTGGAGCCTTCCAGCAGGTCACTTGCATCTTTGAAAGGCATCAGGAATCCAATCAATGAATCAATTAGATCGAAATGGATTGCAGGAATTAAATTGGAGCAAATGCTATCGGCAGCGAGCTGGAGCAGCGTTTCTTTGGTCTGGCGAAGACTACTGATCAAGTGCATATTCCAATGAGTAGCAGAGATTTGGTAGAGAGCTGGATTGATTTTTCCATGATCCCCAATTGCTTAGTATATTTGATGACATCTTTGCAAATTGTCAGAAGCGAAGACACTTCTTTGAGCATTGGGTCCTTCTTGAGTTTCTTAGGCTTGAACGTATTTGTCAAGGTAGAATTCAGGAGATGTGCCGAACAGCTGATTCGATGCTCAGTTGGAAATGCCGCGATCATGTTGCTCCCGTGGTCCATCATGATCACCAGATCTGATAAATTATCGATTATGAAATCGGATAAGATGCTTTCGATTGAGCTGCGAATGTTTTCCGCCAATTTATACTCCAACATGTAATGCCTAACACCGAGGATGCGATCATAGAGTACCTAATCACCATCGATGAAATGAGCAGTTACTGTCATGTACGACAATTTTCTGTAATCATCGCTCCACATATCAGCAGTGATCACTCCGCGATTCGAGAAATCATTATCGCCAAGAAGCTTGGAAAGTTTCTCCAATGCTCTATTTGGCAACTCGCTGGTGCATCGGCCCACGGTTCTCCGATCAGGTATCAATTCAGATGCATCGATTTTTCCTCAGCTAGCTCCGATATCAATAGAAGCCTGAATGAGCTGAGCAAAGCTCAGCAATGATGTTGTAGGGGCGAATATCACTGGCCACAAAAAAGGGACATGATTCCTTGAATTTTTCCTTGTCAGCTGAACTTGGCTTCTTGTTGAAAAATTTGGTCATTGAATGAGACAAGGCCGCAGCCCCTCTCAGCTGGGAGCATTTGTGATTCCTCAGTCCAGAAGTACCGAAATCGGCTGAATATGGATAAACCTCCTTACAGGAATTGTGTATTTATTCCGTGTCTCGGTTAGTTTCCCCAGATCTGTCATTGTCGTCAATGCCTTGTGTGAGTACCTGTCCTGTGTTCGACCCTTAATAAACCCCGTTCCTCCGTCAACCTGGCTGCTCTCGCCTCCCTAGCCAGCTCGCCGCTTGCACTATATGACAATGACCAATTGAGTATTGTTTTTTTAGCTTCTGAAACACAAGTTTATCCTTTCTTGCACTCATAGTTACTCAAACCAGAAGCAAGTGAGCCGTATTTTGCACTGGCGGATATGACGTCACTGCTTTATGTGCACAATATTATTATACAACAATATTATAGTTTATCGTAATAATTCCTGGGACAATGGGTATGTCCGAAATCGCACACTTTTAGTGCACAATTTTAGGGCGTAGTGCGTTCAAACTGACAACTAAGCTAAAATTCAGTGCGCTGAAAGTACCCAAGTGGTGCACTGAAAACGGCCAGAAAACACAGTGCAGAATGATGGACACTATGCGCACTAAACGGACGCCATTTTGACTACGTAGCAGAAGGGGAGGGACTTTTGGCAAATTTTCACGACAGATATTTTGGTGTGCTGGAGAATCGCGATCAAATGCTAGTCCATCACTTCCGGTAAGTGCTAAACGTTAGTGTTCCATTTAGGACAGCACTTACCCATGGTAGTGTGCACTACAGAAGGAAGCGCAGTGTACACTATGCACTACATCTCAGTGCTCTGACATGTCAAAACTAAAAAGGGGTATGAAGTAAATTACAATAACAAAAATGATCTGTGAAAGGAAACTGCGTACAGAGAGAACAGGCAGGGAATCAAACATAGAAAAAAGAACCAACATCAGGGGACACAGTCAATGACTCCACAGGGAACACAGCAGGATCAGGTACTTAAATACAAAGTAAACTGGGGCATACATGGAACAAGTGTAAGACATAATCAATTAACCAATCAACACAGCACAACTAAAAGCAGCAGAACAATCAACAAGGACTGGCAAAATGGGCAACAGGTGAAACTAATCATTAAATCGAGAAACTCAGACACTAGGGAACAGAATCCAAACACTAGGGAAATAACAAACACAGGCAACACACAACCAACGGCACAAAGCAAAAAACTAAAATAGAATGGAAACCATAAAACACAGGAACTAGAAAAATGATACATCAGGAAACAAATCTACTAAATACAAAAACAGAGGATGGACTTGAATACACGACAGAGTGATCAATAGCCGCACGCTCAGCCCTTAGCACCACGCAGCAATCCATGGAGCTGGGGAAACACATGAAGGACTTGAAGGACACAGGGAGGACAGGATGGCCAGCGGCACCTGCTGGCCAAAAGGGGAAGAAACACAAAAGGCTGGGGCAGATGAGTGCTGACCCTGACACAAACTAATATCACACCCAATCCTAAATTTTTACAATATCATAGCTACATGTTAATCTCTGGTTTTCTGTCATTTCCACATCTATGGTGAATATTCTGGCAGTCATGCTGTTGACAGAGTGATGGTATGGCCTTTGATTGTTGACAGCAATGATACCCTCCTTGCCACAAATAGCTGAAGTGGCACTGCAAAGACCAGTAACCCAGATATTACTAGTAAAAAAGCCACATAGATTTGATAGAGCAATACCTTACAGCAACTGGCCTTAAACCATGGTAGTACGGGTCTTGCGTCTTTGTTGCTTCACCAATCTAATGAGCGTGTAAGTTTTTGTTATAATTGTTTGCACTAGTTCTCTCTCTCTCCCTTCCCAACTCCTGGCTGCTTATTGTCAATGTGTGTCTGAAGCATGATCAGATCAAACTTCAAGATCATTTTTTAGATCATTATAGCGTGAAGTGATGCTCTGCAGTCTGGGAAGTGCAGAAAGAGACAAAAACATAATCTTTTCCAGACTACAAAGGAGGAATGAAACAGAATGCATTATCTCATTTGCCTAGTTTAGTGTCTTGTAAGGAGGCATCTCTGGAACAATAACTTGAGTGTTCAGGCCTCTCTATTTCTTGTCCATTTCTGTTTTCCTGTGACAGAACTGACCCTCCCACCCCCATTTCCTTCTCATGCCCTCATGAGCATTTCCAGTGACGAGGGTTCCAGAGAGATGAGGTAATAAGCAAAGGATGCTAGTTTGCTCTAATCCCATTCCAAAACCTGTACCATATCTGCAGGGAAAATACACATCTACCTCCCTAAGGGAAGAAGTACCCTTATAGTCACGCTGTGGCAAGTCAACATCCTTCTCTGGAAGGGAAGTCGGGTGACCAATCCAGGTTGTAGTTGGTGATTCTCTTCCTGTTTCATATCAGTGTTTTATATGGGTAGTAAATCTAGAGCAGAGTTTCACTTGTTGTTGGCTAAGATTTCCAGAACTGCAAACTCTTCATGTGCAGCATTTTGTTTCATGCTAGATAGATAGATAGATAGATAGCCAGCCTTGTACAACCCCTAATCCTTTCCATTTGCTCTAAAACGCCAACCATAAATAAAACTCAGCTGTGCTCCATTGATAATTCTCACATGGTTTTATTCCCCAAGAAGCTCAGACACTGCAAAGGCTGACCACATGTATCTTTTTAATAAAAAGATTTTATTTGGATACTTAATCTCCAGTATTGAGGAAAAACATCGTCAAAATAAGTCCTGAATGTTACAAGTACTACACCTCTTGTCTCCCACCCATTGTTGACCATAACCAGACCTAACTGGAATAGAGTTGGTTACCCATGGTAACCCATGTAGCGAAGAAGCATTTGTAAGGAATGGGCAGTAATCCTTGCTCTCTGCTGTCACAAATCCCATTTCGACTACAGCTCAACTGCTACGCACTTAAACCTTGGGCTCTTTTCCATGGTTTCACATTGGTCCAAAAAGAAAGCTGATTCGCAGACAGCAGAATGGAAATGAGCACTTCATCTTCCACAGTTCTAGCTCTTGCTATTAAAGAACAAAGGAGGGCTTTCTAATTCATTGCCCGCTAACTGAGCATGTCTCCAGAAAAATGTTTCCTTTTAAAGGTTGGTCTTGCCACAAACCCTCTACACCTTTGCGCTGTTTCTTATTAAGAAAATGAAAAAAATTCTTACCTTAACATATTCACCTCTGATGTCCATTGGCAGGTTTCTGGAAAGAAGAATAGGCAAAACAAGATTTACAACTTGTTTTTTGAGAATTTCATTTCAACTGTTAGGAAGCCGCTAAGCTTGCTGCAAAGTGTTTACTTAAACGTTTAGTGCATGTATAGATGTATTGCTATGTGGGTATGTTTGCGTGTGCATGAATGAGCATGCATGTCTGTCTATGCAGTGTGCGTCACACAGGAAGCGATAATACCTAGTGGCTTTGGGATACCAAAAAAAAAAAACAAAATGGCGGGGACAGAATGTGCTGAAACTCATGACCTCTGGTATCCATTGAAATTGCATGTGGGAAGTATTACGCAACATGCTGCTAAGACTCAAACAGCAAACAGTTGACAGCTGTTGGCCAGTTCTCACAACACCTAGCAACAGTTTCAATTACGGGTGCACCTCTCAGGCCACAGAGAAGGAACCTAACACAACTCATGGCTACTCCCCTCCCATCTCACACAAAGAAACACATTTCTGGAAACACATGAGTCCAAGTGTCTTTCAGAGGAAAGCGACTTACAGCAAACAGCTACGTATAGTGCCTGTCTTCAAAGATCTGCATCACCAAGCAACACTAAACACAATCAACAACTCAGAGCTAAACATTCAAGAAGCATTTCCCTTTTTCTTTCTTTTTTGTCAACTCTCATGTATCAGACAACATGCACATACAGTACCGTGTAAAAGAAAATCGAAACTATTTATCTGGGTAGGAAGTGTACGTTTGCTTGAGTAATACAGTAAAAACTAGTAAAAAAATTCTTCTGTTCTCCAAAGTTATATATATCTAGTTGGATGGCTAGATGAAGTTCAGTTCCCAAACCTCTCCTCAGGGGCACCCAGCCGTTCCATGTATTTATTAAATCTCACCATCAGCTTGCTTAATTAATTAACTTAATTAGTTAAAAAAGTCAACGAGATATTGATTAGCTATATGAGATGTGTCAATGGTCAAGTCAAAAACTACATGGGGTGTGTTGTGTGGTTGCTGGAAATAACAGGGTAATTTTAGCAGACATTTTGGAATGGCTAAGCTAATACACTTTGACATAGCATAGTTTTACACCAACATAACAATCATTTAAACATCATTTTCTTTGGCTGCCCAAGAATTTTTGCATGGCACTGCATACAGACCTCATAGTTTAGACAAACTTCCAAGGAAAATTATTCATCTGAACATGGCGCTGCCCTGAAATATAATCCTTGCTTTCTACCACTTTGCTGTTTTCTAGGTGAAAACAATTTCTGTACATTCGTGCATATACCAAATGGAGATTCTCCTCCTTTTTCTCTGTTTCCATTCCCTCTAATGACATCTTGCCCTTCATCAGCCTTTCTAGTCTTAAGTGGTCCAGGGAGGGCACAGGAAACAAAGACACCTTGTTCTTCTCTGTCTTGTTCTCAAACCCACACACAGATGTCAATAGCCAAGGGCTACCCTCTATGCATCCACAGCTCTATCTATGCATTAACATTGGTAATCAGTGAGTGGATTTCAAAATATATGAGGAAGGAACACTTTGTCAATGAGAAACATAATCTGTTAATTTGTATGTAATCCAAAAGAACTGAATAATGTTTCATCTAATGGAGTGGCAGTCATTTACAAAATTCCAGATAATCACAATTTTGAACAAATATGAAAAAATAAATGCAAAAATTAACTTTGGCAGTCACTGGGAGAATTGTCCCCTGTGGCCATTCAAAGACTATTGAGTAATACTTGTGGAAAATAATAATATCTATATGCACACCAATCACCTATTAATACTACTATAAATTCCATGTCTCTTTAGAAGTTTGATGTCACGCCCTGCTTCTCTGCTCCCCTTGTTCCCTCCGTAGTTGTCATGTGCCCAGGATACTGTCCATTCCTATTTTTCTAGAATATTCTTAGCTATTTGGTTGATTTGCTGCCTTTCTGTTTTTCTGTAATAAAATCCCACTTGTCAGTGCTTCCCACCTCCTTAGTCCCACAAAACACAACACCTGATGCTTCTTCAACAAAAACTTATATTTATCTTTTCACTAAACGCACTTAAAAATACACTAAAAACCATATTAACAATGCTGCTAAATGTGACATAATTAAGCCTTTTCTGGAAAACATACCAGGTAATGTATTTACATAAAATATAAATTTCAATTACAAGAGGCCTGCTTTCTAATAAAGAGTGGTCAGTCATTGCCAGTGTTCAGACAGTCATAAGACATGTACAGCTATGTAGGTTGTGGTACACTGCCATAGCTACCACACACCACAAACAGGGACACAGGTGTGTTGCATACACACATTCACTTCTTTAGGAATCTTATTCCTAAAACCACAAACTTTCTCAAGTTACATAGGGGACATTTAAACAGATATAAGGGGGGAAAAGTGGTATTAACTAGGCAGACAAATTCAGCTTAATCACCAGCTGGACTGCTGTAATTTTCAAGATGCCTAGTGATGCAGACTGATGTCATTCCTACTAAGATTCGCACAGTGGCACCATCGGAGATACTACAAAGTCAAATACATGGCAAACTCTGTTTTAGAATAGTCAGCTACAGTATCCCCTAACCTACAAAAAGCACATTAATTCAGAATATTAAAGGTACTGATTCATTGCACTAGTATAATTATTAAATTTGGAGGTGAGACTGGAACAGACCCCTGATGTCAGGGAGAACTTGACCGTCATGAGCTGACAGAATCTCAAGCACCACTTATCTGCAGTGCATTCCAGCCTGGATTCCTCTGCACAGGGCAGGAATTCCTGTTGAGGACTTACAGCTGCAGGAGTTCTTTGGGTCCCTCTCACTGCAACCCAAAAGCTGCCTCTCGAAGGGCACAGGTCATATCCTTCTCTAGGGAGGTGGAGCTTACAGGCTGCTTCAACATAAATCAACCAGTCTTATTGTTCCTAGACTTACACCAAAATCTATCATGGAAATTTTATGGGGATCCATCAAAAAATAGCATCAAAGTCCATTTTCAACAATGCTACTTCTTTTATATGTGAGGTACCACTTTGTACGTCAGCAGTCCAATCAAAAAAATCATTCCAACAGACAAAATTCTATTATACAAAACATCGGATTATGGCTTGTTATGGAACGAAGTTTTAGCTCATCCTGTAACAGCCCTCCACCCAAAAACATATAACCAAATAGGCGTCCTCCTCATTCCTGGCATAAAAAGAAATAAATTATAACTGAAAACGAATTTTTTTCCAGAGTTGCACCATTTGAACCCTAACTTGGCAGCGAGAGAAGGACGTCATTCTCTGGAAAAGAAAACGTCCACGGTTCTAAACCTTAAATGCGTTGCATAACATCTTGTCCCCACCCCAGATCACAGGCGAACAGCACTACCATCATGTTTTAATATACCCATTATGTGCCGCTATAACTTACATGTATTGTTTGGAAATAATCTTTCATTTTAAAGTGTTTAACTTCTCATTTTGATTATCGCGAATTAGGTTATCACACTAAAAAGTTAATGTTTAATTG
Organism: Mormyrus proboscirostris; assembly: GCA_026779585.1. Lineage (NCBI taxonomy): Eukaryota > Metazoa > Chordata > Actinopteri > Osteoglossiformes > Mormyridae > Mormyrus > Mormyrus proboscirostris. Next base: position 32,459,275 of record JAODKF010000046.1, read on the forward strand.
TTTCACGTAAAGTGTATTCTTTTATTTGTTTTTAGTAAATGCAAAATATTTTTGCTATCAGATTACATGCTACTACTGTACACAAGTGAAGCATATTAAAGCAAGCTTCCGCATACAAGCCACGTAAATCTACCGGACAAGATCAGTTTATTTGGTTTTAGTCGCTACAGGTGATCAACGTTTTGAATCGATATACGCTTCGCAAAGTAAATTACCACTTATGTAAAACTGTCCTACCTCAAACCCATCGTCCAGACAAACAGACTTTCTGCTTTCCCCCGGCTCCTATAACGGGTGTCCTCCTCCCTTTCCCGATTCACCGGCGGAGCTCCCGTTCAGTCGCGCTTCTGTCCATCGGGATACCGCAGCCGCAATCCCCACCCAAACCCAGTCCTTTATGGGAGGGGTTTTTACGCCCGCCACTACAACTTCAGTACCCATGAGAAATACCAAGTACAGTGCCATTTGTCTAAAGCTACTCTCAAGAAACCATAATATGTGGAATGAACTGTCAATTACTTTTCTAATTCAGCAATGGGGCTCGCAAGGGGAGAGGTTCTTTGGATTATTTTGACGATTGTGTGTCTTATTTATTCTTTTGGTTATGTATTCATGATAAACATTCCCTGATGGTTTATCTTTAACATTTGCACACTTAAGTTTCGGTCTGGTGAAAAAATAATAAGATTCTACTTGGGGAACAATTTGGGATGTTGCAGCTAGGTTGTAAACAGCATTTAAAAGATTCGGTTATTCTACATCTCCTTCTTTTATACAGAAAGTGAGGAAGATGATCCGAGATAACCGGTGGGAAGATGGATGGATGGATGGTGATTAGAGTTATACACAAAAACTGCCGATTTCAACTAAACCAAAATGAACAGCACTTATTGTGTAGAAAATGTTGGTCAGACACAATTTTCATACCTCCCAAGAGTTGGGAGAATATCCAGTAAAATGCAGTGATTACTCAGTAAATGGAGACACCTAGCAGCTATTAAACTAAATGCAGAGTAAATTTAAAGAGGCCAGTTATCCCCCTCAGTAACTTTCACTGCCTAGCAAGGGTCTTCACTCAAACAGAAGGCCAAAAATGAAATCAGACCAGCAGTTTCAAATAAACCCCAGCGATAAAATGCACTCCCGGAATGTCACTGGTGATCTATGAAAAGTGAAGCTAGACCTTTACTGGGGGAGTCCGATTTAAATGAAAATGGATACAATAACAATAATAAGAACACTATATATATTTAAAATAATTAGTGTACAACTGTTTCGAGGGGGCTAAAGAACACCCGCGATTCTCTATGTAACAATGGACAGAGTTTTTAAAAAGACAAAATATGTTAATTTACATCAAAATGTCTATTATGAAAGCATTTTTTAGAAATAACTCAAAATATTGACCCCAAAGAAGTATTATTTGATTATAAAATATCTAATAATCAAACTGAATAATGGAAATCAATGCCATGTAGTGTATGTGTGTGTCAATGTGTGTGTGTGTCAGGCCATTGGTGAAGCATCCTTGTCCGGTCTGAGTCAATGTCATTTAACAATCTGCCTGCCATGTGGGGAATAGCTCTACTTAACTGTCAGATAGACCTTTCTCATGTGAAATGAATCTGTAATATCTGCACATTATAGACATTTTAATGCAAGACATCATGGAAGAAGAAGATATTGAGGAATGCAAGAAACGGCACAGTAGTCCTGATTTTATTCTGTGTCCTTATTCAGCATAATGCCCAGTAAGAAACCAAGGGACGTGAAATAGATGTGCAATAATAACAGGAAATAATGACAGGATACTATTTCATAGTATTTTTGAATGTGTGCTAATATTTATAAATAAATACATATCAGATGTTATTGTCTTATTCACTCATGGGCGTTTTACTTACACAAGTTGTTCTGATGGCAGAAAGAAAAATGATTGGTTCAGAGAGGTAACAAATAAGATTGTAGAGGAGGTGGGTCCAAGCAACTAGAGGAGGCGGAATCATGACATCTGATTGGTTAGTGACGCTTCCTCTGGTTGCTCGTTAGCTTTTATTTGGGGTGTGAAATGTATGTAAGGAGACACCTTCAGTAAAATATAATCATTGTAGCGAATATCACCTGGTCAAAGGCTTTGACTCCTGGGCTTCACCCAGCCGACTTTCACACTGTTCTGGAAGAGCACTGCTGGTCCCATGTGGGCTGGTCGTCGTTGTGCTGGGTTGGCAGTGGTCCTCTAACTTCTCTGCCAAGGGTGGCATCTTCTGAGCCTCAGGGGACAGAGGACATTGCTGTAGCGTGCTGGTCATCTCATCTGCTGGTAGCCCTGAGTTTTGCTTGAACTCAGCCTGCAAAGCACTGGTACCTACAGGATGTGGTTTTACAGCGGTATTCAGGATAGAGGCCTCATCTCTGGATGACACACCCTGGAGAGACAGCACACTCAGCAGGGGCGAGTCAGCAACATAGTCGCCCTTCCGTGTCTCCAGTACAGCTCCACTTGCAGGCTTCTTGGATTTTTTGCTTTTCTTCTCTTTGCGGGAGTGACGGGGTATAGTGGCCAAATGTGAGGATGCTTCACTGGAGTGGACATGGCTGGGACTGTGGGGACATACTTCTGTGTCATCGCTGTACCTCTTTGCTAGCAGGTTCAGACCCCGACTCCCATCATGCTTTGCAGCAGTCTTGGAGGATCTATTTTCTAATGAAAGACTGTGTGCAAGGTTCGATAGACTTCCAAACCATTTAAAACCTATGACATAAAAGACAGGGGTAATATAACTGAGATTTGTGCATACATGTATACAAAATTTCATTGTTAATTATTACATCTTCTTAAGGTCTTGTTCATACTTTACTTTTCCGTGTATGCTTGTGTTCATACAGTGGTGATACTCCACCGTATGAAGGTAAAACAGTAGCAAAACTCGAGAGCTTGCTAATTTGAATGTGAGAACTTGTAAAATTAATATTTGTATT
>JAODKF010000046.1:32483404-32501858 GCA_026779585.1 Mormyrus proboscirostris
CATGGTGAAGCGGCTAACGCTCCGGCCGCCACGCTGTCCAGGGACATACTGTACATACACAGGGCCAGAGCGTTACCTGCTACACCGCCAAGCTGTCCAGGGACATGCTGTACATACACATGGTGAAGCGGCTAACGCTCCGGCCGCCACGCTGTCCAGGGACATACTGTACATACACAGGGCCAGAGCGTTACCCGCTACATCGCCACGCTGTCCAGTCTCCCTTTGTGGAATGCTGGGGTATCTGCTTGCCCAGTTCGTTGACCCAGCTTGATTTGGAAAGCACGAAAATCTTTGTTTGGACATTGGACTTGTCACTGGAGCAGCTTAAGCCTACAGTACAAAAGGCCCCTTTCTCCCGCTTCAGAAAGCAGACTTGCTTGACAGGGGTGTGACAGGCAGTTCAGAGTTCGTCCGCAAAGCTAAAGTCGTGCTCTCCTTGAGGTAGTCTTTGAGACAATCCTCGCTCCCTTGAATGCAAAAGATCTTAAAGCAAGATCCTAGACTTAATAATGAAGTGGTGTCTCATAGTCATGCGGTGCTTGTAATTGGATCTGTAAAAGCTTACATCCTGTCTATTACAGGAAGCAAAGGTGATGATATTTGAGTAGTAATATGGGGAGAATGAGGCCAAGAGACAGGATGCAACCTGTGCTTCCTGAGATAGACCCCAGTCTCTTTGGGACGCTGCGTGGAACAGAAGGTTATGGTGAATAAATGGATATTTTGCTAGCAGTGCTGTACCTGAGAGGCACAAAACTACAAGAGAATCACGATTTCAGAAGTGTTCACTGGACAATCAGAACCTTCTACACAGTGTGAGCTTGACTGGCTCTGTCATCACAAAGGGCCTGCATAATTTCTGCAGAAAAATGTGCAAACACTAACAAAAGTAAACAATAATTCCATATCTCTTCTGAAGTAATGAGACAACCGTAAGAACAAAAACATTTTTAGCAGTTTTCCCCTCCACACATATTTTATGCCATGTGGATGCTATTAGGTGGAAGTCAGAGACCTGGCTAGATGGCAAGAAGGAACTGAAACAGTGCAGATGGTAGCAGTATATTCTGCACACCACTGACACTAACACAGCATTCTCTGTGTTGATATCTCTATATATTTAGCAGATGCTTTTACCGTAAGCAAAAAGCACAGGTGTGATAATGAGGACATATAACATTTACTGCACATGTGGAAGGGAAGGAGGGTAACAGGGAGAGCTTTCACTGACAGCCTTATATCGTTTTAAACCAAAGGTTTGAATTTGATGTGAGACATAGCCAGGGAATTAAAACCAAGATGGATGATGTGTAAATGCTTCTGGAGGTCAAAATAAACAACTGCAGTATCATTCTGAATAATAAGTCCGGAACGGAATAAGCTGTGGCTGTCTGGCTAAGCACTAGATATTGTACTCTAAGAAATCTTAAGGACCAACCCACAGATGCCATGCGCTACTTGCAAACATGTACCAGCAGGATTGGAAGCTTTGTTCCCCGATCACCTGACTATCCCTTGGCACATTTATACCAGGCTCTGGTAAATACTATTTTCTTATTAGCTCAGAGATGTGATGTGGGTATTGATTATTTCTGTGTAACTGCATAGGGAGTTCTGGCAGCATAACAGTTTTACATTAGCCGATTTGAATGTTTTATTAAACATGTTAATATAAAGATAATCAACTCCAACTTGATTAGTGCATTACACCTAGTTGTCACTGATTATTTTTGCATTTGCATCATTCGTTATTTTCATCTCGTCATGGCTTATCCATTACTTATCCATGTATACACAGCCATGTAGAGACTGTCCTTCTGTCAGTCCACCAGTCATTCTGGAACAGTAACCAGCAGCATCCAGCGAGAAATCTGTCAGTGGTAGCCCACACTGTCAGCGATGCAAACTTTATGCGGGGTGGGCATATCTCTGACCACCACGGATGTGTGTGTGCATGCTGAAGCGTTTGTCACCTTGTCTGCTGACTGGACAGTTCTGCAGTTTGATCCTGTGGCTGTATCCTCTCAGGATACAGGATTGCAGTATAAACCAGTCCCCCTGTCAATCACCTGCCCTCCTTCCAGCCCCAGCTCTCTTTAGCTCTGCATCGATCGCATTGTTACGGATGGTGAGGAATCAAATAATGCACACTGCCTCATCAATACAGTCTCCCACGCTCCCTTCCCCTGCAGCGCGTTACATACCTGCAGAATTCAGTTGTAAAAGAAACCTGCACTGATCCCAAGAGAGTTCAGCCTTCAAATTGGTATGTACAAGGCATACAGATGGTGGAAACACTGCAAGGAAATTCTGAGTTGAAATTTCCCCCTCTTCACAGTGCAAATATAAAACATACAATTAAATAAGAGCAGCTATTGCAACAAAGAGAAACTAAAATAAATGGATAACAAGGATGACAAAAGAACTGAGTGATGCGTGTACTTTACAACATTAATTTTGCATGTTTTTGTGCACAAGGCATATCTAGATGCAGGTGCCGTCCATCTAAAACTGACCAAATGAGAGGAGTTTTTAAGACATATGCAGCACAGGGAAGTCACTGCTTAACATTTCCCTAACATCTCTTTCAAAACTCAGATCCCTAAAACTAATTTTTAACACCACTGAAGATTCGTACCTCGGGTCATAGTTTGCAGATGGATGTGAAAGGCAATAAAATGGTGCACAATTCTATGCACTGCAAGTAGCTCAGTGGGTAGCTATAACTTCATATCCCCAGCAATGGGGGTAAAATCACACCCACGCTATTTGTGGAGTCCGCACGTTCTCGTTGTGTTTTGCAGGTACTCTCATTTCATCCACAATTCAGAAGGAGGCAATTAAATGAACTGTTAAGCTCCCTGTGATCTTGTACTGGACAAACATTTGGAAGATGGACTGATATTCAAGTGCTTTACAACTGTTCATCAGAATGAAGGTAAACTTTGTTGTCATTCTACTGCTTTGGTGCCCTTGGCTGATTTTAATTTGTGAGTGGATAATAAACTACATTAAACAGTGCATATTACAGATACTCTGAATGAAAAGGTCGAATTTCAAAAAGACCAAAGCTGTCGAGAGGAGTGTCTTCTCACTTGTTTTACGAACATTACTTTGATATATCAGTAAGACAGCACCAAATTTTTCAAAACCAACTACTTGCGCTACTTAGAGATGCGCCCGAAAATACACAGAACATTCAGGCGCCAAGGGACTCGGCAAGACTTTACAGAGTGACAGAATATCTTTCCGCACCAAAATTTATTAAACAAGAAAATGCAACAAAGCGCAGAGAGAAGCCCGCATGCACTGTGCTGAAAGGCTGCACATGAAAGCCTACAAGAGATTCACAGAGAGCGGCACCTTGTCGAATGCAGTGAAAGCGTGACAACGGAATAAATAATAAAATAATAATTAAAAAAAATAAAAAAATAACAAGAACCAACTCACCTGTCCCTTAACCCAAGAAAAAAAAGAACCCGTTCGACACTTTGCAAAGTAAATGATTTTCCTGCAAATCTCCTGCGCCACCTAACAACTCGGTAAATATCATGGATAGAAGCAAAAACGGCCCTGCCCTGATACCAACATACATGGGAAACTTGTGACTGAATATTTAGCGTTACGATTAATACAATTTATTTTAAGTAATGCAGGTTTCTCACGGTTTAGTTTCTCGCAGGTACGGAGAATTTGGGGGGTTTGATTGGTACTCGATCGAGGGACAACTTCGTCCAATTAGGAAAACTCGTAAGATCACGTGAACCAAACAATCTTACCAGTTGGAAGAAACGAAATATAGAATAAATTAAATGAATATAGACTTAGTGCGAGAACATAACCACGGTAATTAAATAAACACATGTAACACTTAATTGCTAAGTATGTCTCAAATACATCAAGTGTTATTGTGTATTAGCAGTTTCGGGGTCTTATAACGCTGTGCTGTTTTAAGGCAAATATATTTTAGATTTCAGCTCCGTAGCTTAAAAAATGGTAGCTGTAATGTTTTTAGTGTTGTTCTGGAGGTGCATCACCTAACTATTTCATCTAGTTTATAAAACAGCACTTTAAGCAGAAGTTTGATATTCTTTTCTAGGAATTTAATTGAGTTAAACCTTGGGGTTCAAATAAAAATCGTGTGGGCATTTATAAAATGTTGTAATCAAGTACCCAGCAATTGTATTTTGGGGATAGTGAATCAAAAGTAGTGAAAGGAGCAGCTAGTTTAAGGAAAGGTGCATTTGGCGTTGCGCTGGGGTCGTTTTAGTAGAGCGACGAAAGAAATTTGATCAGGCTAAAAGGAGATGTAAACGCTCGCTCTCACATTGCACGGGAAAGAGAAATTAGGCTTTCTTTAAATATATATGGGTTGTTTTTAGTTAAATAATTGTCTCAAAATAGTGGTGGCTATGATGTCATTCAAATATATGTCATAATAAATTGATAATATAGTTTGGCTCGGCAGCCGGAACAATGCGAATTGTCCATAAGTTTCGTGGTCCCGTGCTGTCCACCTCCCCCCAGAGCCATGCAGTCCGGCGCTGGCTGATTGTCACTAACCGATGTGCACGCGTGCGCGCTCACAGCACCGTCAAGCTCTCCTGCCAGATGGTGCCCCAAAAACCACCGAGCGGCACGCGCTGTAACCATAAAGAAAGTGGCGCCGCAAAACAGCCGAAATCCCGTTCTGGCGCCAGGCTGCGAGACTCGTATCGATCGCAGTAGCTGCAACTCAGTAAGTAGAAGCTAAAGTGGCATTTCTGTAAGTTGTGCTTTTTCGGAAAATGGGGTGAATTCGTTAGTACGCCACGGCGATCTGTTAAAGGTGTCTGGAGCCGAGTGATACAGATAGAAATGCTGATAATCAGGTAAAGTAGCAATGGTGGATTAAATGAGAAAGGACCGTCAACAGCGCGCTTCGCTTTCGTTGATATTTTTCTATGTAGACAAGAATACTGAAGAACAGGAGAAAGTAAGTACACCGGCTTTTCCGGATCTTATACTGTTTTAGTTACGAAACGGAAACCTCGGGAACGCTGTCCTAAACACGTTATGTGTTCCAGGTTAATTGCTTTAAATTACGTTGTATGGCGAGAAGGTAATCAAGGAAGTTTTCGAATCGGTGCTGCTGTTACTTTCTATGTAGCTGTTTTGAAGCACTTCGGAAAGATCATCATTCAAAGGTACATGGGATTATCCTGATCCGCCCATCACCCGGTGTCAGCAGGTGCTCCTTAATTTCCACTGGCAGTGAACATATTTCGCAAAATATGTTGACTTATTTCTGCCCAGTGTCGAGTAGGTCGCCGTCGGGTTATTGTGGGATTTTCGCTGATGTTTGAACCCGAAAAAGCGAAGGTTAAATATAGGCGAATCAACCCATGAACCAGTCAGTTTATTTAAATTTTTTTTACAGTGAAAACGAATACGGTCATATAATTAATAAATTATCTGTTCGAAATTTCCCGACACCATAAACTAAGCATGTTTTACTGGTAACTGCTGCCCTTTTCTTTCGATTTGTAATGTCGGTTAACATCTTGGTAACAGTTTCTTTAGATTTTTTTCCAAGCCGCGCGTGGCAACGTATTCATAGTCTTCACGTTAAAAAAAAAAAGGTCATGTCTCAAAATTAGATGTCAGAAAGCAGTTTTAGAAGCCAGTCTAGCATGCATGTTTGACTGCGGTCTATAATAAACGACGTGCGGATGAAGGCGGGGTGTCCGCTCCCTGACGCAGTCTGTAGATCCTGCTCAGGTGTTCGCTGGTGGCCGAATAAGTCGACTTAAACTTCGATTCTCTTGGGATTTATTTATTTATTTTTTTTTTTGGATAATGATTTTCTTTGTGAAACATTGATATTTTCTGGTAATGATGACACTGAAGCATATTATTATATTAAGTTTTTTTTTTTTTTAATGACTTGCACCTTTAGGTCAATTCTAGAACATACGTGGATGCATGGATTGATTTCGTGTTTATTTGGATGGACATTTTTGTTATGGTGTAAAATGTGAATCGTGTATGAGAATGGCTCAAAGGTTTTTGTCATGATATTTCTGATGTCTGGTGTGCAAGGTGCTCAGCGATCCACAGCACACTGGGTCTGCTTTACATCACTGACCGTGTGCACGGTCATGGGCGGTGGGTTACTCTACAAGGTCAGCTGCTCCCTGGCCATTGACTCTTGCTGGTTTGTATGGTCTGCTGATGCAATCAGTGAGGGTCTTAAAAAAATAGAGGGATGTGGCTGTTGAGACAACGGTGAAGGGGATGATGTTCTCCCTGTGCTGAAGCATTGGAATAGTGCTCTGCATTTATTGGTACTCCAGCTGGACCAAGTGAAGCATCCTGTTGACTTTTCATGTTCAGAGTTGAAAGACATCCAGGAACTCTGAGATATAGTTTTAACGGGTGCTGTTCTCTATGGAACGTGACGTGATGCTCTTTTTTTTTCCTCAAGACTCTTCAGTTTGGTCTGACTTTTCCTGTCTGGAACTTTGAGTGGCTCAGTTGTGAAGCTTGCCTTTTTTTTTTGCTGGGTTCCGTGGGTTCATGTGGTTTCTGAGAGACACATTTCAAAATCTTCCTGGATTCCACACCTTGGTGACAGCTAAGAATTGAGGCTTTCAGGGTTTCTAGTCAAACACACTTAGAAGGGCAGTCTGTGAACTTGTCAGTTCCAGCACCAAAGTTTCTGGCTATCAGCCAGATGGCCTCATATAGACTGAGCTAAGAACTTGTAGAATGGAAGAGAACATATTCTGTGTGAAGATATTTTGGCAACACGCTGTTACCAGAGGAAATGCCCCTTTCAGGCATGTTAGTACACTATGAATATAGAAGAGTATATAATGTTCATTTAACTGAAACTCAGAAATCCAGAATAGTCTCACTTGCAGCTGTTGCAGTTTAGATGCACTGTGCATAAAAACACGCAGACAAATGTGGAAAACAGTTCACTAAACACGAATGTGAGGTGTAAAACCCACATACGCAAGCTAAAAATGCCTCATTTCTGCACAAATTTTCTCAGAGTGTAGCACTGTAAAAGGTAATGAGCTGGCGGGGGTGTGTTTTGGTTCTCTTTTTGGAATAAAAAATGAAGGGGCCAAAGATTGGGGCCAAGCAGCTCCAGTGGAGCCAGGGACAGATTTGCTGGAGCCAGGGACAGAGGCTGTTGTTGCTGACTTCCCCACATTTTTAGGCAGTCAGCAGAATCTTCCTGAAGATTGTTGTCGGTCATCCCCCCCCCCCCCCCACCTGGCCAGGCCAGCAGGTGGAAAGTGCTGCTTGTAGACAGTAGGCACAACTATCCAACACACAGGATTGCAGACTCCAGATCTTCTCCAGGCATCTTTTGACCTTAAAAGGCATTTGAGTTGAGGAACATGGGAAATAGGGAGCCTGTAATTGGCTGGGATACCACCAGGTGTGCAAATTAAAAATGAAAGGGTTTAGGTGACAGATTACATTCAAAGAAAATTTACACAATGCTGAAACCTGTTTTCCACATGTGAAGGTCAGATTGACTATTGTTATGATGTGTATGGGTGACGTATTTCATAACCAACAGACTTTGCATGCTTGTTGGAAGCGGACTCATTAACCAGTATTAAACATTATTGCAACCAGATCATTATCTGGAGAGTGCAGAGTGATCATTTTGTTATTGAAGTTGTGTAGCGTGAAGAGTTATTAATTCAGTGTGCCGCTGCTAACATATACCTGTTAAATCCAGCAGGCAATTAGACTCTGAAACATTACAGAAATGCCGTTTCTCTCTCACTAACCCGTTGCTGCTCCTAACAGTGGCCGAAGGGTTTAATGTTTTTCCTGCTGCCGCAGTTCTTTAAACAAAAGGACTTCATAGTTAGTTACCAAATTGCGCATAGGTGTGCGTGAGTGAGTGAATGGTGTGTGAATGTGCCCTGTGATGGGTTGGTGCCCCATCCTGGATTGTTCCCTGCCTTGTGCCTCCGGGATAGGCTCCGAACCCCGTGTGACCCTGAATAGGACAAGCGGTATCATAAAATGAATGGATGGATGGATGGATGGATGGATGGATGGATGAATGGTCATTGCAGTTAAATCTAAAATGAGTGAATTCTGGTACAGTGGTCCTGTGATTTTCTTCCCAGAATCAGGTGTAATACACTGAGCTGGTCTCCAGTATGATGACTTTTGGTGTTGTGGTCTGTATATGTCACTCTGGTGATTTTTCAGGACTGTTTGACTGTTTTCAGGACTGTTTGATTCTCACTCCAGACTTTCATCTGGAATTATGTCACTCAAAACTGCAATAATTTATGTGGAATTATCTTGTTGATTGAGGGGAGCTGAGTGGTTAGTACTTTAGCGTCATGTCTGCAGGGTTGAGTTCAGGTCTTGCCCCTGGCTTTGTGTGTGTGTTCCTATGTTTGGGCAGTTTTCTTCTGGGGACTCTGGGTTCCGTCGACAGTCAGAGATGCAGTTAGCTGAATGGGTGCTTCACAAACCGCATGTAGCGTCTGGGCTGCAAGTGACTTCTATCCCATGTTGGATGCTAGAGAGTTTTAGTGGTCTTGTTGTGGTGATCGAGATTTACCTGAAAAGACGAGAAATATTGCAAGATTGCGCACTCCTGATATTGGAATTGTGTTTCTGGTTCAGTTTATTGGTGTAGTGTTTAGATTTTGTGTTTTCAGTCATCTCATTCCTTTCGGCATTGCAGAGCCACACAGTGCTCTCTGCTGTTCATTATTTTAGACAGTCAAACTAAAAATGCAGACCATCAGGATTTTCGGATCAGTCTCTTTAAATGTATCTCTGCATGTTTTCTTAACCCCACCCCACCCCCGGGCATCCATGTAAACAGTTCTTCTTTATTGATGCTTAGTTCCTCGTGTTTAGATTGAGGAACTGAAACTTGCTAAAAGGGCCCAGATGAGCTGAGAAGGGGAACGATGGACAGCCAGATTTTGATAGCCAAAAAGAAGACTATTTGTTTCATAATACTGTTTAAGTCAGCCACTACATTCAGTTAGGGGTCTGTTTTTGAACTCCTTTGCTTTACTTAAAAGACTTACAAAAGCTAATATCATTTATTTTGTTTTGTAGCACTGTCACAATTGTACTGTAACTTAAGATTATCAAAAACAAATCTATTACAATTTATATCAAAAAGAGAGGGAAAGCCTGCCTTTTTTTGGGAGCACTTCATATTTAAAGTAAATGAAAATGCAGCTGTCCATCCATCCATTTTCTATATCCGCATGTCCTCAAAGAACTTGGACATCCCAACTGGATGACTATAATGCATGAACATACTGAAAAGAAGACATCCACAGACCCATACTAGGAAGTTAGCCATAAATAAGTATACGCTATGTGCTCTTTAGCTACTCGGAGTCACATAGCCTATCTGTGTCATCACTTTGACTTAAATTATTTAGCTTAATTTTCCTTCTACGATTCTTGTATCTCAAGATAATCACAGCTAAAATGAAGGCTAACCCTGTACTTGGCTACATCACAATATGGTAAATAACCATGCAATGTTAATTAATAACCATGATATATTGTCGGTCTGTATCCTGCAGATGCTCAAAATGTACCTAGATGCCCTCATTGGACCCGACCAGGAAACCTTCCTTCAATTCTTCAACGCCCAGATCACACTCTTGCATGCAAACTTTTTTTTTTTTAAATTACAGACCTTTTTAGATCTTTATAATCACTTGAACTTTAGTTCAACTTTCTGTTAATTGGACCTACACGTTATCCTAACTAGTATCTTACTCTGCTTCTTCTGATTGAAAGTCATGTCTGAGCAGTGAAGTCCCAGAACGGCTGTCTGGCAGGAAGCTCAGCATGGTGTGTTTTAATATTGAGAAGTCATTGACTATCGCATATGGATAACACTTGCATCTGGGAGTAAAATCGCGAAAATTAAAGTAAGAGGGTACAGTTGTGCATTGGTGTGGCTGTCGTGCTGTGTGGGCGGGCGCTGCACAGCACGCACTGTGAACCTCACCCTGGCAGATTGTGGCAAGAGGATATGCTGACACCGTTTGTGTGGCATTGTGATAGGGGTGCATGGCTGGTCCACAAACCAGAAGCTACGCAGATTGTGGACTGCAGGCCAAGCGCTCCAGACAAGGGGGACCGGTCTGGGAACCGTTGACTTTCAGAAGTAAAGCCAATTTATTTAGGGGCGTGCTCTCTTGTTACGTTCATTCCATTTATGTCGCAGAATTGCCGTTATTGCCTTTTAGTGGAGAGATGTAAATGTTTATTCTACATTTGTTGTCATTTCCACAGTTGAAGGTGCATTATATGTAAATTCACGCAAATCTATTATTCACATCAAGATATGTCTGTTTTGTGTCCCTTATATTTTCTATAACAAATAATTTTCCCTTTAGGTTTCAGCTTTGCCGGCAAAAATACAATTAGCACTAGCTTTATGTAATCATACATAGCTTTCGTTCTTTCTGAGCATGTTAGATTGCTTACCCTTTAGAGATGTTTTCTCCAGCGTCATCATCTGACAGCTGTGTGGGTTGGTACTTTCTGCACATCAGTCATTGTTTCAGCTCACTAATTAAGTATATTTGTCCAAAATGCATCTTGTTGCCTCACTATATATACAGATTTTTAGATGATTTGGATGCAGTGATCTTTGCGGTCGGCCTGTCTGGATGTGCCCGTGAACGGCTCCTTGCCTGTCCCGGCACGTTCGTACCTGCTTTGGCTTGTCTAGGCCTGCCAAAAGCTAGCTCAGACTTGCAGCCTTGCCGTGTCGTGTACCTGTATGTGAGCCCTGGTGTCTATGGAGAGCTGGCAGGTCTTGTGTCTTGTAGGACTTTGGTAGGTGATCAGCCTCATCGTCTTTCTCTGAAGTCCTTTGTTGTGGGTATGGGTGTGTTCAGACAATGACATTCTATTTTCTGTGTTTGAGTAAAGGGTCTTTCTTTTGTAATGAAGTATAGATGACGGAGTCCAATAATAGATCTGTATGGTCGGCCACATTTTACCATAAGGGGAATTTCGACTGATGCTTGTTTAGAACTGCTTTTATATATATAACTGGTCCATGTTTAGAACTGCTTTTTTATATTTATATATAAATATATAATATTAGCAGTTTTCTTTATTTATTTTCTTTATTTTATATCTGTGTACTGCAGGGTTTTGTCAGGAAGTGCTGCCAATCCCACAGATGTGACCACTGTGCGGGGATTATTCTCGCTAATCTCCTCAGTCACCTCCGGTGCCCTTCGCTTTTGTACCGTGTTTTATCTCTCTCTCTTAATCTTTCCTTTGCGTTTCCTACTTGGTTTTTGATGGGGACCCTGTTCCAGTGTCTGATAGTAGGAGTGGGGATGGGATCGAAGGCTGTAAATGTGTTAACAAAAGAAATGACTTTGGAGTGCTGTACCTGCTGGGCAGAGAAAGGTGCTGGATGATTCTGGGGGGATGATGGCGGGGGATGGAGCTGCGTATGAGACATCAGGACATCTGAGCCCTGCTTAACTCCTCATGCTGCTGTGTTTGATCAGTGTCTGGCTTGAAAGAGGCAAGGATTCTGAGTAGTAAAGGTTAGGCTTCTCTTATGTGCGAGATCCTGAGTTCCTCACAGGCAGTTAATCCTTTGGTATCTGGCTTTTCACTGAGCTGGAGAAAGAGAAGGGGGGGGGGGGGGGAAATCCAATGATTTTTATCAAACGTTTGAAACCCTGCTGTGTTTATGAGAAGCCCGGCACAGATCTGCACTTGCCCGTCTCGCACATAAGAGGGTCCCTCATGCACTCGACACTGAAATTGCACGCCACTCGAAGCGTAGCTGAGGGCAAGGGGATGTCACCCATGGTCCCATCGCCCACTCTTTCTGTCATGAAGCTCGCCGATGATGTCATTGCAGTCTTATAACCTGCATTCTCTGAAAGGTTGGGAATATTTTAGAAGATTATTGGCAATATTTAGTAATTGCTGTCTTGGAGGTATGAGTTTTACTTAGAAATGCTAGGTATGGTTTCAGTACTGACCATGTCAGATGAGAACCCTGCGTTCCTTCACCCGAAAGTCGACATCAGTTGCACTTTCCTAGTTTCTATTTTCAGTTCTTCCCTCCGTCTCTCTGTTCAAGCCTCATCGTATCCCCACCCGCGCTCTTGCACGTTCCCAGCTTGTGCATGTTCACCTTGCAAGTGTTCTCAGTGGAAACATTCCCGGTGTTATTTGGTGGGTTGCTACCAGCCTCCTGTGTAGGAGCTTGTGCCGTTCCGCTTGGCGCCTGGTCTTTGTTTACCATGTGTTAACTATGCCCATGTCAGCCGAGTGAAAATGGTTGGATAGTCCAATTGCCCCTGCATTGTTTTTTTTTTTTCCCCATCAGGTGCTTGGCTCTTGTGTGGTTGGCGTATGCAAAAAAAGGACCCTGGCATTAGTTCCTGTACTGGTTATCTCTGGCCTCCAGTTACAGCCAGGAACTGGAGTTCATTGTGGTTACGGACAGGCCATTGAGATGTGCCTTATGAAATAAGAATCTTTGCAGCTGTGCCTCTCTGTGATTCGGAGTGGCAGCGGCCACATGGGGGTCCTGCTGTGAACAGTCTTGATGTGGTGCCCATCTTCGTGTCGTGGCGCAGCTGGGCTTGATCTGTCCTGCAGAGATCCCCCTGCATGCCGGTGCATCTGTGGCGAGATGTACAGCCTTCAGCCAGAAAGTAGGAGCCTCACCACATGCCGCCACGACCTTAACCACGGAGGAGAGGACAGCTGCTCTTGGTCAATGAGAATGACGTCTGGGCTGTAGCAGGCAGGAGGTACCCGAGAGCTGGGACGAGGACAGAGAGACACCCCTTTGCGAAACAATCCTTCAGCCCCTCATTCCGGTAAACCTGGTTTTCCACATTTGATCCTGGGCATGCTGACCTGAAACCTTCACCACGATGAAGGATTCTCGTTATTTTTTTTTCTGTAAAACAAAGACATTGGGAAGCTGTGGTTTCTCTCTCTTAATAGAGTATTTTTATGAGCAGCTACCAAAATCCTGACTATTAAATGGCAATTAAACAGCAAGATCTTTTTTTTTTGTTTTGTTTTTTTTATTTGCTTTTTATCTTTTGAAGCCAATATCTAGCCTGAGAGTCTTACACATGAGGCATAACAGATAGTATAGCGCAGTAACTGCAAATTGGAGGGGGTGCGGTGTGTTTACATAATCCACACCTGGTTCTGCCAGTTTGGTTTACATTCTCGTTTACAGTCGTAAACGATGTACTGAAATATGTGCTAAAGGCTCTCAAGGTAGACGTGACAAGAAAAACAGAAACCCACGGGGAACGCATGCGTACATGTAATCCGCAGGCACACAACTCCAGGGCCCTGGAACTGAGGGATGGCGACAGACCCGTCCTGTTAATGGGACTGTCCCGCGCCACAAGCTTGGGCTGACCTCCCGTGTGCCCTGGCTATTTTTAGCACTCTTTTTTGTCATATGGATCGTCAGGAAACCCACACCTTACTCTGAGCACATCCTCTGAATAGCCCGGTCGTTCTCGCAGACCCTAAACCGCGACAGACTCCTCGTTCTGGTCCTCGACGCACGGGGCTTGGGCCAAGTCAGCTCCCGCAGATCCTGCTTGCTGCGTCTGGGCGCACTGTCCTCTGCCCCAGCGCAGTTTCCGGCGAAGAAGGACTCTTGCTTGGTTCCATTTCTGATCACGTTGCTCATGTCTGCCGCGTCCCCTCTGGAATATCGATAGACTCCTCCCAATTGTAACCTTACATCTCAGTAGCTCTTTCTGTACGATTTATGGGCTTCCTGAGTAGGCGGGGCTTTCTGGTTCGTGGGTTAGGAGTCCCATGGCAGGATAATTACATGACTATTGGGCCTTTTAAGGCCCTTTAATTCACAAAACTATTCCCAGAAAAATGGCTGACCCTGGCATCTTTACCCCAAGTTGTGCTTTCGCCTTAATGTGTGCATGTGTCCCTTAAGGGGGCAAGATGGGATATGTGAATACCAGTGAATTCTGGTACCACATGATTAAAAGGCAGTAGGGCTGCCAGCCTCTTTCCAGCAGTAAGTCATAGAGCTGCCATCAGCTTGGACCCAACTGGTTTTACCAGGACTTGAGCTACAGTTTCCTGCCTGGGATTTGTAAGACTTGTGTGTGGTGGGGTAACTTGCGTCCAGTACACCTAAAAGCTTAGAAGATAGCAGGAAACATGGCTGCAGCTCCTTCGCAACCCCATTAAGATCTGCATTGCTGGTGGTTTGATCTCCAAATTCCTCCTGGGGAGATGGATTGTGTGTGGTGGGCCGCAGAGAGTGTCATGCCGCGTGCAGACAGTGCAATAAACGAAGACAGATGCTGGAGTAAAGCTGAGAAACACGATCACAACCTAATCCTGCTTGTCATCGGCTGACAGATTACTCCGTCCCTGTTTTTCAGCACAGAGCCGTCCTGGGTCAAGAGCCTGTTTGTGTGTGTACCTCCAAAATAACTATCTAACAAGCAAAACAGGCTATCCTCACTGAATGAGGAAGCACGGGAATAGCAGGAAAAGCTGGCAGAGTAACTGAGTTAACTATAGATGGAGGCAAGTTTAGATGAGAGTATTACAGAAGTACATCACCAGTTTTCCAGTATTTATAATGTGAATGCAGAGTATATCACAATTATTTTTGATGTCTGTGAAGGACAATGCTTCAGTGTCAGAAGTGAATTATTTAGCATTTCTAATATGTCCTGCTGAATAGAATTAGACTGTTTAGGCTGGAGATTTTCACCAGCTGGTGTGATGCTCTGTAAATGTGTGGGATGCTAGGCACCCGTAGATCTCAAAGCAGCAAGTATCTCTGGAGCCTCTGGGAGCGTGTGGCACCGTGGTTTTTAACGATGAACTTGCTTGGGCCGTGATGTGTACTTTGGACGGGGCTTCCGGGCTCGGTGCCGGTCCATGTTGTCGGAGTGTGACGGCGATGTTGTGACATCATCAAGCCTCCTGGTAACCCTAGTAGGCGGCAGTTTGAGTGTGAGCTGTGCCAGGCCCCCGCTTTGACTCCGTTTCCCCCAGGAGACGGATTTGCGTCAGCCAGGATACCTCGGCCAGGCCCCGCACCAGCTCCTACGACAGACCAGTCAGATGCCAGCGGGTCGTCAATGGTGACAGACGCCGCTCTCCTCCAGCTGGCAGTGGCTCTTCACTGCGGCTCACGGGACCCGGTTGTAATGAAGGTGCGCAATTTGACGGACGGCGCTTGCTGTTTGTGATATTTGGCATTAAACGTTACAGCTTGAGCCTGAGCTCCAGTCCCTCAGGCCTGGTGCTGGAGGAAGGTGACATTCGCGACCTCGTGTAGACAGCTGTAGCCCTATGAAGCTGTGAAGGAAAGGAAAATATTTATCTGTAAATGGTATGACTTTTTATAGGTGTAAAACAAACACTTGAGAAGCTGAGGTCAGTTGCGTAGAGACAGTACGAGAATAACATGGAGATGCCCTGTCTCTGGTTGGATGAATGCCTTCTTTTTAGTATGTTGTGCTTCTGTTTCACTGCATTTTATTAATCTTATTTATTATTAAGTAATCTCACCCTGTCTGGGTCTAGGACTCTCTGTGCATGTTTTCTCTGCGTGTTTTGTACTTGATAATCTCTCTCGCTGTAGAAAGCCGTCATTCTGCAAAAGGTTGCAGATGCCTTAAGATCGATGTCGATGAAATATTGATGAGCGATAAATATTAAAACAAACACATAAATATTAATGCAGCACCTGAGAGAGCCTTTTTTTTACGGCAGGCTGTGGGAAGAGCTGAAGCCGTGCCGAGCTGTAGTAAGTGCTGCTTTAAGGTCTTTGCTGACTTCGCCAGGCCATGTCTCACCTGTGCTTCTCTGAGTTCGCTCTAGGGGGTCGGCCTTGACCTGGGAGCGTGTCTGCGCGTGCACGTGTCCGCGCCCTGGGTATGCAACCTGGGATGCTTTAGGGTAGTGTTTCCCAACCTGGTCCTCAGGGACCTCCTGACTATCCAAGTTTTTGCTCCTCCTCGAAGCTGGGAGGGAGCAAAAACGTGGACTGTCTGGGAGACCCCATGGACCCGTTTGGTAAACACTACTTTAGTAATTTAGATTTGACAGAAGAGCTGATTTTAGTCACACGTTTGTTTTGGGTGTGGTGCTAGCACAGAGCACAAATACATTCGATGACTCAAACTTGCCTGTTAATTCTCAAATCCAATATTTTGCCTGAGACCCTGGCACACAGCAGCAGATACTAGGGCCAGGTTGCATATAGGTGTGTGTGTGCGCATGTTTGTTATGTTGTGCTGATTCATATTTTTCACACTTATATGATATATAGGCACCTATTTTGGTACATTTCTGGCACAGAGACGCAGTTCCTGCATCCATCTTGAAACCCTTTTTAACCCCTTTGCTTAAGCGTCAACAAACTTGCACACGCAGACCTGTACTTTTGCACTGCACTTATGTTTGTGGGGACCATCCATTCATTTATATGGGCAAAACCCTAATCCCAACAACGACAACCTTAATCCTTACCCAGCCCTAACCTTAACCATAAGTAATCAAACAGAATGCAAGATTAGCATTTTTAGTTTTTTGATTGCAGTCGCAGATTTTGATCAAATTGAATTTATCCCTTGTGAGGGCCAAAAAAATGGCACCCACGATGTCAAAATAGGTTTTTATCATATTCTGGGGACATTTGGTCCCCAAAATGTAATGTATATCTGACACACACACACACACTCTCATACTGTACCAGAGACAGTATACCAGTCAAGGTCATCCTGTTAATTCAGGGGCGGGGCGTGGTGCTGCTGGGTGATTTCTAACAGGAGCAGATGGCGCTGTGTGGTCCTGTGACCCAGCAGCTCAAGGCTGAGTCGGCAATGTGAGGCAGGTGTACAAATTTGCACCAAGTGTCAGGTTTCAATGCTAAGCACACCTACGTGTGAAAGCATCTGCGATCATGGTGACCCTGTTCTGGTTTAGATGTATTGGCCTAAGATCTCAGTCCAATATAGTCAAATTTAAATAATAATGGATTATTGTTTTCAGTTTAATGAATCGCTTTTATTAGTTAATTCAATAAATTTATTTGTTTGTTTTTAAGTATCTTAACAGGAGAGCACCAGGAAAAGCTGCTTAGTAGAACTCTGTACAGTATATTTAGATGCTCCACCACTGACTCACTCTGAACAGACGTAGATATCAGAGCTGATATTGGGGGATTTAAAGTGTTGACACACAGAGAAAACAGGCACGGGGTCTCGGCAGTTGTCTGCCGTTCTATCCATCATCACAGCCTCGGTGGCGAATGTGGACCTAATATGGTCATGCTTGACACTGCTAGGTGATGCCTCAGCACTGAGCTGAACCATCAGTGCCTCTGAGAGAGTCCGTAGCCATCCGCTCCATCTCCGCGCCTGACTCCTGGCCCACGCATCCATGCTCTCAAGGGTCAGGCCTTTTTGAGGCCCCCCTGCTTTACTGGGGTGTGGGTTCGCCGCGCCTCCCTCCCCCACCCCCATCTCTGACAGTAAGCGGGGTCCTCAATGACTTTCAAGTAGAACGGCTATGTTGGAGCTCATGGTGTGACAACCAGCCTGCTCCTCACTGATTTCACCCCCCCCCCACCCCTCCGGAGCCGTGACTGGGGTGTAGTTCCTACTTAGGTAACATTGCAAAGAGGTAACAAAAGCAATTCCTTTCCTGATAATGCTTTAGGTCCCAGGGGTTGGGAGGCAGTGGCTGTTCCTGCTGACTGAGCTGCACGTCGACAGAAAGTTTGGTGGAGCACATCAGCAAGTTTGCAGGAGATAAATCATTTAGCATAAATAAATGATTAAGCACATTGATTAATTATGGTACCGCTGCTTACAATATTTCTTACTTAATGTTTTATTTAGCATTCATTTATCTAGAAATAATTTAATTTTTTTCCTTCACGTTACTAAAATCTTGATGATAAATGACGTCACCCCACTGTGGTTTATAATTTGGAGTTTGTCATTAGTTTGTTTCGGAGTTGGAGAATTAGGCCTACTCCCACATTGTTGAATATCGTAAAATATTTTGTTCTAAATGTGGAGGTCATTGTTTCAGTCTTTGAAAGCCTGGGACTTGGCGACATGGCTGATCTTGACGTTATTTTATCCATTAATTATCCAAAATAATGAGTGATCATGGTAGAACAAATATGAGAGGATCATTTCCCCCACAATGGGCTAATGGATTCGAACAAATTACCGTAATATAAGGCGCACCTGAATATAAGTCGCACCAGCTAAATTTGGGGAAAAATACAGATTGTTCCATATATAAGCCGCACCCGACTATAAGCCGCAGGTGTTTTGATGTTTAATTACCGTATATAAGGGTTCCTGCTACCACGGAGGAGATTGTCGGGACAGAGATGACTGTTTGGGAATGC
>JAODKF010000046.1:32501958-32513643 GCA_026779585.1 Mormyrus proboscirostris
CTTCCTCCTGCGTACTAAAACCACCGAAGTCCTCTTCCTAGATAGTCCGCGCTTCCTAGATAGTGCACCCCTGGTGAACGTTAGCAGTAAAAAAAGATAGATAAGCTGCACCGTTGTATAAGCCGCAGGGTCCAGAGCAAGTGAAAATAGTAGCGGCTTATAGTCCGGAAATTACGGTATGATTGAAGTGAATTCAAACATTAGCAGTAGCTGCTAATAGTTTAAATAGTTATTTGATAAATATAATATACACCGTGTGCACCAGCAGAACAGTTTTTATTGTTATAACACAGACCATATTTTTGTTTCTTTTTTTCCTCACTCGCTCTACTATGCTTTCAAATGTATAAAACGTTGTGTGTTACGAAACCATGGATAGCTGGTCAAAGTATCTCCTTCAGCATTTAAGCCTTTATCCTCTACAGCAGCAGAAGGCTGGCCCTTGATTTACACGAGCGTGAAGTTCTCCTTGCCTGCGTCTGCTAAGCGGCCATCGCCCATGCAGATACGGCTGCTGTCCTCCTGTATCGCTTATGCCTGTTTATCATGCTTGACTTCTAATGACTCCTGAACAGCTCACCCTTGCTGTCTCTTTTGGCTGGCACGGGGTTAGATCTTTGCAAACACACGATGCCTCATGGCGCGAAAACGACTGGGTTCCTGGCCAGTCAGCGTGATGCTGGGCTGGCTGCCATAGGTTTTAGGGACAGTTGAAAGGGTTCGGGTAGAGCAGAAGTGTTGTGCGTGTCTTAGCCATGCTGGTAAAAATGCTCAAGGTTTTGGCTATTCTATGTTTATATAAGTACCAGAGGTGGAAAGTGTCACGTTCGAGACGGGGTCGAGATGGCAAACGGGTGAAGCGGGCGGGCAGCAGCCCAAAAAGCAGGCAGGCAACGCAGCAGGTAGAAACGAGGTCGTTAATGGACACGGGAAACGCACACGAGACATTCAATGACCAGTCTGGGGAAGACTGACTCTGACAAGGACTAAATACACTAGACAGGTTAGACTAAACAAGCAACAGGTGATCACAATCGGGGAATCACACGAGGTAATGAGGTGGGCGTGGCACACAGGAGGATCATACGGAGCTGGGCGTGACAAAGTTCAGGTCCAGAAATTACAAATGCAGACCAAGGTTTGGTTTCAACTAACCAGTATAAAGAGTCAGTCATAGAGTACTCGGCTGGTTGGTTGAAACAAAACCTTGGTTGGATTTGCACTTTCTGGACCTGAACTTTCCACCTTTGATGAGCACAAATTATAGTTTATTATTCTTTGCTATTGCCTTGTGTGAGACAGAGAGGCTTGGGCTCTCTGAGGCGGGAGAACGTCATATAGCAAAGCCATTAAGTTACCTTTGTCTAATTTAAACTGTTCTCAAGTGAGAAGGGATCCAAGTCATCAACCCTCGTCACTCCATTTATAGATCTTCTACCTTGCTTTCCCATTCTTCCCCCTTTGCTCAAGCCGAGGTTGTCTGACTTCTTAGTCCCCAAAACCCCGATGAGGTCCCCATCCTGTCCTTCCATCCCTGTGTCACATGGACCTGTTTCACATCCTTAGAAAATATATTCTTCTAAATATCGAGAAATATGCTCATGATTTCAGAAAATGTATGTCAGACATCAGCCAAAGAAAATGGATAGAAACCCAGCACAGCCTGTGCAGAGACAGTGGGGCTGTGTCCTAATTGGGTCTTGCAGTGTAGGGCTTTGGGAGCTGTTCTTGCTGTATTCCGGTCTCATCAGAAAAAGTCCAGACTTTCAGACTGATTTAACTGGGTTTTGTAGCGAGTGGAGCCATTTTCGGTGGATCACTATGAGCTTGTACAAAGGTTTTCCAGGAAGTAAACGTAGGCAAGAATCTCTTACCCACTTGCCAAAGTATTGCTTAATGTCCTCTGCAGCAACTGTTCAACTCCTTTGCGTCTCCCCTGCTGTTGATTGTAATATCAGGAATGGTAGACATATGACGCTAGACTATGCAGCAAAGCATATAACATCGAAATACTTTATTGGGCATGTTTTTCAGTGTAACCGGCATTGCTGTGCCTCAAACTGCCTCATCTCCAAAACGACACTCTCTGTCAGGCCCAGATTCTCTCCTGGGCTTCCCAGAATGTACCACAGTCGCCCCTGTTTCTGGGCCACCGTGTGTGCGTAGAGACAGCGGAAATGACCCCGATGGTTTCTATGCCAGCGTGTTATGGTTTCACTGCCAGGTCTGCTTTCCACTTTTTTTTCCCCTCTTATTTTCACGGTCACCTTGAATTTGCCGTCGTCTGGTGTTCTGCGCCAGTGGAGGTTGTGTGATGTTATGCGGGGGGTTTAAATCCTTGCTTCCGTTTTCTCACTTCTCTCATCCTCAGCGAGTGTTAACTAGTTTATGTTCTGACGCGTAAACACCTCTAAGTCTGTACAGTTCTTTGGGAGATATTAGTGCTGAATGCTTAGTCGCCTTTCAGTAAGAAATGAGTCTGTGCTTCATCTTTTCAGGTTTTTCCACAAAACATTGGGCATTGGTATGTTTTACTTATTTGCAGCCTTTAATTTTCCCTTTCTAAGAAACCGCTGTCAGACAGGTTCCAGTTGATGACACCTGAAGGCTCATTCGTAGCCAGCTGATGTATGATCATTGGAATTTTCCTCCAAGCAGTAGTTAAAACTGCAAGGGCTGCTTCAAGTGGAAGATATATTACCGACCTGAATTCAGGCACTTGCACAATGGCAGCAACCACAGTCTCTGTATTGCAGTGGGACTGGTGATGCTAGTTGGATACTCAGGAAGCGAAATCCATAAGTGCTTTGGGAAGGACTACTACGAAAACTAATAAAATTTTAATTGAACCTTAAGGGATGATTTTGGATCTCTGGTAGCACATAAGCCCAGTAGTACAGGGGTTCGGAGGGGACCATGGATGAACATGCATTTCATGGAAAACAAAACTGTTTACTTTGCTGTTAGAAATGGTCTTAGATGTGAGTCAAATAAGGTGGAAGCCAAGACTGCAGTCAGACCCTTGCTGGGCCCCTGGCTTAAGTCCCCGCTGCTGTGCACTTGCAAGAAACTAATTAGGGCTGGTTTGTGGCATGAAAATTATTCAGATTTTGGGAAATATTAGGTCATTGAAAGGATGTGGAAAGAGCCCCGAGGAGTGCCAATGTATTTTCAGATGCAGTCAGGGTCTCCTGCCCACCCAGCCTGACGGGTGAAGTATGTGCTGAGCGCGCACACCGTGGCTGCATCGGGGGTTGCGGCATTTAAAGCCCGCATAATCTTAGCGTAAATGTTCAGAAATCTGCTGTCTCTGAGCTCCAGATGCATTTGATCAAGAGAAATTCATCACCCGACCGCCTTCTTGCTTGTATATGCCAGTGAGCCTGTAATGGATAGATATATGCAGAAAATGCCTGTAAGTGTATTTTGCACTTTTTAGCTCCTAAATGAGTGCGGGAATAAAGGTTGTGTGTTTGGCTCTGTTGACGGAGCCTCCCTGGTCCCCCAGGACCCCAGACTCTCCTGACACAGCATTCTTTGTCCTTTGTTGCTGAAGGTGTTTTTAAGTGGATGGAGTCATTCTTCAGAAAGGCAGAGCAGTGTAGAGGACACCTTCTCCCTGGAGGCCACTTGAGTAGCCATGTTTTGGTAGATCCGGGCAGTGGGAGGAGTTAAATTAAGAGTGAGCACTCCTCCAGACTTCCTGGTGTGTCGGCTGCATCCTGAACATGTACGCCCTCCGTAGCATAGGTCCTCTGCGGTCGCTTTATTGGGTACATCTCCCTGCTCCTCAAAACAGTGACTCGTGTGACTGCAACTCAGCTAAGCAATCAAAGGGCTAAGACGCATGTTTTGAGTGATTCTGAATGTCGTGTAGTTGTTGGCTCAAGACTAATTGATTCCAGTATCTCAGAAATAGTCACCCTCCTGGGATTTCCACACACCACGCTATCTAGAGTTTAAGCTGATTGGGTATGGTAGGCGAAAAGCAACCAGTCAGGTGCTGTTCTGTGGCTGAAAGCACTTTGTTAATGAGGGAGGTCAGAGAAGAATGGGCAGACTCGTTAAAGCTAACGACTAGGCCAAGAATGCAAAAATAACAGCTCGGTGCAAAAATAACATTAGTGTGCAGAAAGGCATCTGAGAATGCGCAAATCCTGAGCTGACTCTGGAGGCAAAGCTATATCAAATAAAGTGGTCTGTGTGTGTATCAATTACCATGAAATTTGTGACTCAAAAATTTGTACGGTCTATGGACAACCTATTATCTCCTTGTCCCTTTCATTCTATAACTGGTGAGACCTCTCTTCATTGAAAGGGAATTTGTTTTTAATAACTCCTATGAATAAAGATGAAACTGCAGTACAACTCGGGCTGACGTTCATAAATATTCACAGGTTTATTTAAATTATATTGGGAGTTTGGATCAGGAAAAAAAAGGATGGAGACAATGGAGAAGATGGGACAAATGACAGCAGCTTAATGCCAAATAACAAAGGTTAACTTTGACAACAAATATAAAACTGTAAAGATCAAACCAAGTGGTGAGTCTGTAATGGTATATTTACTGAGTGGTTTTGTCTATGGACACGGATTATTAAAGAGATCTTGATAATGGTCTGACTGCATACAATTACAACTCGACCGTGGTCCTTGTGGTGTCTCTTGCTTCCTGCACTGTTGGAGTCCGGATACGGGTGGATTTCCTGTAAGTGATGTCATGGTTTGGGGTTTCAGTCATAGTGCAGTGTGAGCTGCAGTCCGCCTCCCCATGCCACCTCGGCCATTGTACTTGTGTTAGAGATTCGGCTAGATATGAAGGCATTGATGTCCTTCCCATAAAAGTGCAAATGTAGATTATTCTCACCGCAACGCTTGCCGGGTGGGAAACAAATGCAAGATGCAGCATAACCCTTTTACTGAAGAAGTTGAGACAAGTCTACCACTCACTGCAATGAGTAGTGAAAAGGTGAAAATGTCTTCCAGCTTTTGTACATGTATTATTTAAGGCTAAGTATAATTGAGTCAGGAGGCTGAGCCCACAGGTGCACTCAAGCTTGTTCACTGTGGGAGAATCGCCCGATTCTGTCAAAGGGCGCTTGAGATTTGATTCTTCTGCCTTTTCCTCTGTGTGCTTCTTGACGGCTCCAGCTATGGCTGGGATGAGATCTTGGGTGGGTGCAGGAGGTGTGAGGGAAGTGCGGAACTGAATCAGAGCTCCTGGGCACATTCTTCACTTCCTTGTGATTTCTCAGGTGTTTTGTTCCTTTTTTTTCCCTGTTTTCGTCAGTGTAGGTAGTCAGCGGGGGGGTTGGGTCGGGGTCGGGGATAATGTGCAGCTAAACCTCATCGGTCTCCTCTGCCTTCCAGTAGGGGGTGGCATCCGGACACAGCACCCCTCTCAGTCTGCCTCAGCGTCCACCGAGGCGGGTCCGGGGGGAGCACATGAGGAGGCAGAGCCAGGGGACCCGGGCCCTGACTCAGACCACAGGCAGCCCCACAGCCAGAGCTGAGTGCGAGCTCGACGGCGAGACAGCGGAGGAAGAAGCAGCGTCCGTGTCACCCGACCTGCAGGCATGGTAACGTGTGCAAGTAGCGGGGTCGCACTCTGTGGCGTGTGTGTGTAAGATGCGTTCACACATAGCACTGTTTCTATGCATGGATCGTTCTGTGTGTGTGTTCGTGTATGTGCTTTTGGGGGTGTGTGTGTGTGTTTGCATGGGCGTGTGTTTGTTTGTGTGTGTGCGTGCACGCCGGCTCTCCCGCACGTACCCTCGCAGTGGGAGAGGCAGAGCCCAGCTGGTGGTGAAGCCCTGTGCCGACTCCCCAAAGGAGGCTTTGCCTCTGATGGATGGTCCTGCCCTCTGAGCTGACAGTGCACACATGATTAAAGCGGGTGTGGGGGGGTGCTTGTCATTAATCTTCCCTAACAAGCACACTTCCCGTGTGCTCCAGACAGATGGGGCTGACCCTGAGTCCCGTACGGAGTACACTCTCTGTTACAGCTTTGACACCAAAAGATCCAGATGACGCCGCATGCTGGCGTCCCTAAAGTTTGTTCTAGTCACCATGCTGACCTTGGCGATTTGGCTTCCTGTCTGGATTTTTCTCACCCATAGCTTTGAATAGAAATCCTCATCTCAGCTTTGAGTTTTCCAGAGCATTCTAACTAGGCCAGCTTTTATGAATTCAACCCTCTCTATAACTAAACCCTCAGATCTAAGTCCTCAGTCCCCACCTGAACCACAGGATACCAGGCCGCAGACCATGAGTGAGAACATTATCCTAGCATGCACTCTGCATTCATCCATGCTCCAAAAGGACTTTGCACCAATGCCAGAGCTTCTGCTGTCCATGTGACTATCGAGCGCACTGCCCAGTTTACAGGTGTCCGAAGGACC
This sequence comes from Mormyrus proboscirostris, assembly GCA_026779585.1. Lineage (NCBI taxonomy): Eukaryota > Metazoa > Chordata > Actinopteri > Osteoglossiformes > Mormyridae > Mormyrus > Mormyrus proboscirostris. Next base: position 32,508,360 of record JAODKF010000046.1, read on the forward strand.
CCATCAAAATCCAGTTACCGATCTTATGGTCATTATCCTGTGTCACCCAGACTAACCAGGAACTGGGGTTAGGGCACTGTCTGATGCTTACTGATGCTGATGAGTTACATTTCCAGTTATTCATTTAGTAGCTGCTCTTTTCCAAAGTCAGCCTGGAACATCACTGGGGAGTTTAACAAGTTAACTGCACAGATGCATGCGGGCTGGCGCTGTGGCATGGTAGGCTGATTTACGTTTGAGCTGCATGTTCGTGTATTAAGTCAGAGCCGCAGTTTCCAGGCTGCCTTGTATTGAATGATTCGTCACTGTAATATAGGCCACTGCGTTTCTCACAAACTGCGTTCATGTAGCAACTAAATGAGTCTCGATGATGATGGAATTTTTAAGAATGCAGCATTGTGCGAAACATGAGGAATGCTGTCGGTTAGACGTTAGTCTGCCGCACAGAGTAGTAAGAAGCAGAAGGTTATCATCCGTTCCATCTATTTTCCATTCCCGCTTATCCAGTAGGGGGTCACGGCGAGGCCACGCTCGCAGGAACACTGCGGGCGGTTTGGCGACTACAGTCCACCTAACTGCATGATTTCGGGCTGCGGGAGCAGGACCTGGAGGAGTCCTACACGGATGCAGGGAGGGCATGCAGATTGCATAAGTGATGTGTGTTTGTGTGTCCATGCTTCCTGGCTTAAGGCCGTTTCTCCGCCTGCCCCCAACCCAGAGGTCCATCCGGTCTTTTGCAAATGATGACCGCCATGCCATGGCCAAGCATTCAGCCATCTACCCGTCATCGGAGGTGCTGGAGGCCGTGCAGACGCTGGTGTCCACCGTCGAGTGTGCCCTGAAGCAGGTGTCCGACTGGATGGATGGCCTGGACCGGGGGGACACCCCATCCGCAGACTCGGGGGAGAGCAGCACTACGTAAGGTCCCCGCTGAGGCTGTCGGGAATATCCCTGTCTCCCTGGCTTTAAACCTGTAATTGGATGGGATGGAATTAAGCCTGGGAAATGCGTACTGTGGAGTCTCAATGGGATCTGGCAGCAGCGGGTGGATTTTTAGCTCATAATTCTGTAATATGTAACATTAAACTCAGAAGAAAAAAATAAAATCCTTGCAAATCAAGGTCCACACTAGCTAGGAAGTCTGACCCACCCAATTATATTTTGTTATAAACTGGCCTGAATATATCAACCCTTAAGGACTGTCCTGCTGATTTATGTTAAATGTTTCCATACCATCCTTGACTGGAGACCAGTCAACTTGAATACAATGCAATTAAAAAATGTGTTTACCCTCAAATAAAGACCTTATGTGCTATTTTACAGGTAATTTTTAATGTTAGATTGCTTGTATTTCTTCACTTTTTAGTTTTACTGTCTGTTTTTTTCAAGCAATCGTCATATTTTATAAGGCTATTTCAGCACTGAGAGGAGATTTAATTTTAACTGGACAGCAGCGAACATTGTTTATGGCTGTAGGTGCCGTTGGCTCAGTGTTTTATGATATATCTTCCGAAACAGGGAGCAGAGCAGCAGGGTTCTCTGCGGGGTAACGCGGGTTGGACTGCTGGCCAAGGGGCTTCTCATCAGGAACGACATAGACCTGGAGCTGGTGCTGATGTGTCGTCAAAAGCCCACAGAGAGCTTGCTGCACAGGGTCTCTGACAACCTTCCTCTTCAGATCCAGGTTGGTGTCAGCAAAGTTAAAGTTGGCTATGACCTTGACACTCCTTGACATTTTGTGTGTGTGTGTGTGTGTGTGTGTGTGTGTGTGTGTGTGTATACATATACATAAATTCCATGCAGAGGAAGCGTATTCTGTCTGGAGGTTGGATGCTCGTAATCTGTGTCATGCATTTGTTTGGCAGAGCCTGACGGAAGACCAGTACGAGGTGGACTGCTGCGTCCCAGAAGCCTGTGTTCGTGTGCACAGGTCCTGGGAACCTCGTCTCACCCTGAAGGTCACCCTCACGTCAGCACAGATGAGAGACAGTCAGCACCAGGATGAAGGTATCATTGGTGCCACCTTCTCTCTTTAAGAGCTGAATCCCAGGACTCTGGCCTACAGTTTTCCTGTTACAAGTCCAGCAAAATATATGTGTTTGGATGACTAATTTGTGGAAGAAATTGCATACTAAAACTGTAATAAATTTGCATATGTTTTTATGGAATCTGCTAAGAATTGTCAGACACAAACCGCAATTTCAAAGACCTTGCATCGTATTGGTGTAAATTCACACAGTTACTGCAGCTTACTTTATAAGGCAAAGATTGGCCAGTGTGTTGGTCAGTTATATTTTATTTACAATTAAACTGCTTACTTGAATGCATAACCTGCCTGGTTGTATGGACCATTAAATGGGCCTAATGTGCGGGGAGAGTATCTGTGAGTGCCTGGTTATTAAGACGCATCCCGCCCGCCCGCACGCTGTGGCAGAACCCGCTCAGTGACAGGCTGCCTGTCATGCTTGTCCTCATCCTTCCAGCAGAGAACGTCGAGCTGGAGGATCCGCCTGACTTGCTGGACCAGCAGAGGTGCCTGCTTGCTCTGGCAGCCCTGCGACACGCCAAATGGTTCCAGGTTGGATGGCTTTTCTTTGCCTCACCGTTCCCGCGGCCCCGTCTCGCCTGAGGGTCGCTCATCTGATGCTGAGGGTGCGGTGTGCTCTGTTCAGGTTGCCGGTTCAGTGGGTAGTCTTTCTGGATAGAGTGGTTGCAGTACATGATGGTTCTTCAGCACTATTTAAGTTGCTTGACCTTCAGTTGACCTTCAAACTGTGTTTTAGGAAAACTTGAAAGACATAGCATTAAATATGTACTGCAATTCTTATTTATTTCTTCACCTTTTGTACTGTTCCTCCCTTCACCTTCAGTTTCTCTACACAAATAGGCCGTTGGTTACAGAGCCTAATGATACTGTACGGAAGAAGGTGCATTGGTCCAAGTAGGCTTGAGCTGTCATTTCACCTCTGGCCTTCTGTGTCGTTTCTCCCTCCACAGGCACGAGTCACCGGGCTCCAGTCTTGCCTTATTGTGCTCCGGATTCTCAGAGACCTCTGCAACAGGGTCACTGCCTGGGAGCCCCTGAAAGGATGGGTGAGTGGAACCTGTTTCCTGCTGTCTCTGCCAGATGGGAGATGGGGAGTCTGTTGCTGGAATGACCTGAATAAACTGAATGCTCGTCAATATGTTGCAGCCCCTGGAATTGATTTGTGAGAAAGCCATAGCCACGTGCAGCCGGCCCCTGGGCGCTGGAGAGGCTCTGCGGAGAGTCATGGAGTGTGTGGCCTCTGGAATCCTTCTCCCGGGTATGTGCCGGGATACAATATGTGATGGCTGCACATGTGGCTGCTGCCTGAAGTGCATTATGAAGGAAGTGTAGCACAACGTAACTTTTGGCTGGCTTTTGGCCAAAATAGGACTTCATTTGAGACCCATTCAGAGAACTGATATTTAACATCAAGGGATTTTCTTAATACCAAGAATATGACCACAAGAACATTTTTGCTAGCTTGCCTCCCAAGGACGATCTTGGGGCTCATTGAATCGAGGGATTGGTCTCATTCGGTGAGATTGCAACCGATGTATCCTTGATATTTGGGGCTGGCCAAGAACGACATCCTGGTATTTTTACTGCCCTCTGTACTTCTGTTCTTGAGTACTGGACCTGGTCTTTGGCAATGGAAGATGATGTGAGATGGGTACATGAGAACACAAGTACGGTCAAATATGCATTTTAAGAAAAACCCAAAGTCTGCCTTGATCTTGCATTTCTGCTCCAGCCCAGAACAATAGGCTGCCATTATCTAGAAGAAGTTTGCATCTTAACTAAAATGTTGTTCAATGGCTACCATGTGTTTGGTATGCTTTTTGGCCAAATGTATGGCTGACATGAGTGTCAGTGATATAAACTGGCAGATTAGGTATCCCAAAAATGTCAGGAATAAAATTTCAAAGCTTGATGTGAATTAATATTCCTTTGCTGGGGTGTGAGCATTAGGTATTTCTGTGTATGCTATGCTACCCTTGGTTAAAAATGGTATAGCTGTTTCCTAGTCTGAATCACTGAAGTGATGACTATAGTTCAGGGACATTCAAATCACGGTCCTCGAGGTCCGAGCACTGCTGATTTTCCAGCCTTCCTTTACCTGTGAACCCGGTGTAAAGAACTGAAAACAAGACCTGGATTTGGAATCGAGGTCCAGATTTGAAGAGCTCAGCTATAGTTAATGAGTCGTCTGTGTATCTTGATGGATGATTGTTTTGATGGACTTTCAAGGTGGACCGGGACTGCACGACCCCTGTGAGAAGGAGCCAACGGACGTGCTGTCAGACATGACGGCCGAGCAGGCCGAGGCTCTCACCTGCAGCGCCCAGGTAAGGAGAAGATTCACGTGCACTGTGATTCACGTGTGCTGTGATTTGGTGTTGCCCAACCATGCACTATACCTGGGTTTAGGACGCACACAGAATGTCGTGTGGTATTGAGTACTGAATCGACTGCGCAGCCCCCTGGAATCTCAAGGTTGTCTTAAGTCAGGAAACATTCTCACTCAAGTAAATGAACTTGCCAACAAGTGACCTTCAGCTGAAGGTGTCACTAAGTAATCACTGTGGAAAATTCTATACACATGATGGCCCCCTGGAGATGTGTCTATGCTACTGTGTCTGTGTGAGTGCACCTCAGTTTATTTACCCCCTTTGCTCTTCATCTGTATGTTTCCACAGCTGAGATCATATCAGGCAGGGTGGGGCTGGTTGCTAAGTAAACTGTTTGTGAGCTCCCGGTAATTGTGCGGGGCTGCCTTGTTTACTGCAGGGATCTCATTTCTGCACAGCCCCCCCAGCTTTGCTCTTGATTGCATATGTGTTCACATGAGAGAGGTGTGGTAGCTGTCAGCAGCAGTTCCTGCAGCAGTCTTTCCCATTTACACTTTCATTCAGCTGCTCAGAAGATGCATTTATCCATTCTACTGGAACAAATCAAGTGAAATACCTTCCTTATTGAGAGCAGAGCCCCTTGCAGGGCTTCAGCCCGAAGCCCTCGGGAATTAGACCCTAGATGAGTCGCAGGCTGATTGCCTCAATCTATGCTAATTCCCAGCACGCCTTACGACTGCTGGCCTTTGGGCGGATCCACAAGTTACTGGAGATGGACCCGCTACCCTCAAACAGACCCTTGCAGAAGCACCCAGGTCTGGATAAAGAAGGTGTGTGTTTGTGTGTGTTTGTGTGTGTTTGTGTGTGTTTGTGTGTGTTTGTGTGTGTTTGTGTGTGTTTGTGTGTG
>JAODKF010000046.1:32516084-32535904 GCA_026779585.1 Mormyrus proboscirostris
TTCACGGACAGCTCGAACTCGCTGGAGGTAACCAAACACAGCCCCTACCCCAGCAATAACCGCTCTGGCTCCTTCACGGACAGCTCGAACTCACTGGAGGTAACCAAACATAGCCCCTGCTTGGGATCAACGGCTCGCATCACGCACACTTGAATTTTAACCGCGTGCTCAGCATTGCCCTAACTCCCTGCCAGGCATTCCCGAATCTCGCATATCCACTGGGGAAATGCTAACTCCTTATTACCAGTTCTTTTACTGTGGGAATTTTTTGTTTGCATAGATGTAATCCAGGAATTAGACAGTCTTTGACTGTGCGTATTGTATATAAATTTCCTGCCGTACCTCGGGGAGCATAAGCCTCAGAAAAGCAGCCATCTGCCAGCAGCCTTGGCTCTCAGGCTACGGTCAGTACAGAGGCCCAATTATTTTGCTGCTCCTTTACATCAAGAACTTAATGAAAGTTTTTTTTTTTGTACAATTTTTTTTTCAACTATATAATTTACTGTGTTGGATAAACAGGCTATTGAACTGACAGTCTACATAGTGATTGTATTTAGAGTGTTTTATTATCAGAAATATGGGAAAGATTTTTTTTCCTAGTAGACTGACGTCATGTACCATTCAGGGGTGCTTTTGCACACAGTTTTATGATATTTTTCATCTCTGATGAGTGTTTACGTTTTCAAACAGCCATCACTGGTAACTGTTCTAACAGACCTAGCTTGAGGCTTTCCTCGGATCCCGTAAGTCTTTCTCCAGAAGCTCAGTAAACTATACAGCTTGTACACCAGGAGGCGGGACATCTTCAACCACGCACATGCTCTGTCAATGGCAGGTCCGAACTCAGGGTCCCATCCTGACGTCCAGCGGGAAGAACCCCATCATGGAGCTGAACGAGAAGCGTCGAGGGCTCAAGTATGATTTAATATCGGAGAGCGGGGGCAGCCACGATAAGCGCTTTGTCATGGAGGTGAGTTACAGTAACTTAGGCAAGTAGAAATGCACCTTCCCTGCAGTGATGCATTGCCTTGCAAAAGTATTGAACCCCAGATTCGACTGAATTACAAATAATGCATGCACATCTCGCAGTAAATTTATAGTAAAGTCGAAATCAATTATTTCTCAGCAAATCTTTTAAAGAAAATCAAAAACTGCCACTTGCATAAATAATCAATCAATAATTGCTGCAATAACAGCTGCAAGTATTTTGGGGTAAGTAGCTACCAGCTTTTCATACGCTTCAGGCGTGATTTTTCCCATTGTTCATGGCAGACTTGCTCCAGGCCCTTCAGCTTGGTTGGATATCGCTTATTGACTGCAATTTTGTATGAAAGCCACAGGTTTCTTAGGGACTTAGATTGGGAGTCTGCTTCCCAAAAGCTCCTGTTACCAACTTACATAATTGGACTCATTCAGTTGCATGGTTCTAACTATGTAGGTTGCTACCGTAATGCTTTTGGGAAACACACCCCTGGACTTTAAATGGCACTTTCAGAACATTCAGCTTTTTGTTTTTTAATCACTCCTGTATTGCTTTGACCTTGAGCTTAGGATCATTGACCTGCTGTAAGATTAACTTTTTCCCCGAGCTTCAGTTTTTTGCAGATTGAAGCAGGTTTTCTTGTAATATCTCCCTGTGTTTTTCTCCATCCATTCTCCCTTCAATTTTGACAAATTGCTCAGTTCCTGAAGATGAAAAGCAACCCCATAGCATGATGCTGCCACCACACCTCACTGACTGTAAGGATAGTGTTCATTGAAGCATGGGTTGTGTTATGCTTGCATGACACACAGTGCTTTGAATTTTGGCTAAAAATCTCTATCTTGATCTCATCAGCCCATGAAATCTTCAAAGCATTTGTCATATGTACAGTAGAAAGTGCATTTCTCTGTGCAATGAAATTTTTGCATTGCTGTCCACACAAAAACAAAAAGGTACAATATAATAGAAAAAAAGGTACAATATAATAGAAAAAAGAAATAGAAACTTTAATACTTTAAGTGTAATGTGCAAAAGAGCTTAATGTATTGTAGTATAATAGTATGATGTCCATTATTCATTCTCCTGCCGACTGTTAAGGAGTCTGATGGCAGTGGAGTAGAAGGAGTTGTTAAGTCAGGAGGTTCTAGATTTCACACTTCTGTACCTCCGTCCTGAGGGCAGAAGTGTGAACAGTCCGTGTTGGGGGTGTGTGGGGTCTGCGGTGGTAGCTGCTCTGTCCTGATGATCTTCTCCGCAGTCTTCACCACTCTCTGCAGGCGTTTGCAGTCCATAGCTGCAGCGCTGCTGTACCACGTGGTGATGCAGCTGGTCAGTGTGCAGCCGTTGAAATGTTCTTGACTGATATTTTAGCTGGGTCATTCTCATACTTTCTGGAAAGCTGTAGATGTGCTTTCATACAGCTCTTCTGATTTAAGGTCTTCATTCTAGCCACCCTTCTACATGGCCAGCAGTATGCAGTCTGCCCTTGACATGGTTGACCGGTGCACCTCACACCACTCTGTCCTTGAACGCTGTAGCTACTTCCGAGTGACTGAAATTTCAGGTCTTACTATTCCTGCCCTCGATTCCAAATCCAGGCCTTTTTTTCAGTTCTCCCAGACAGTTAGGTTAATAATTACTGTACTACTAATTCTGATTGGCCAGAGGTTTCACACCTGGCTCACAGGTAAAGGAAGGCTGGAAAGTCAGCAGGACTCGGCCCCTGAGGACCGTGAGTTGATTCTTTGGGGACAATTTGGTCCTCTCATGTTATCTATGCAACCCCCCCCCCCCACACACACACACACACGCTGTATATAGCCTTGCAGTTGAGTTTAGGCTCAGCTCTCTGCCCTGTCTGCTGCCCTCCCTCTCTGGCCCAGGTGGAGGTGGACGGCCAGAGGTTCAGAGGAGCTGGACCCAATAAGAAGGTGGCGAAGGCCAGTGCCGCCCTGGCCGCCCTGGAGAAGCTGTTCTCGGGGCCCAACGCCTTCGCCAACAGGAAGAAGAAGGTGCTCCCCCAGGTATGTCAGTCGCTGGCGCCCACTGACCACTCCCCAGGGATCATTCCCCCCCCCACCTTAAGGCAAGGCAGTCATACCCTGGACCTCAGAGCCACGGATTATGCTTTTCATTTTAGCTCTATATTAGCATAATTACTTGTATGGAAAGTCAACTCGCCTTGTTTCCCAGCTGTCAGTCAGGTTGTAATTAATATCTATATCAAATCCTTTGGGGATAGCCACTCCTGCCTTAAAGGAGATTCTCAGCTGAATGTACTGTATAATGAACAAGAATAAATAACTGTATTCTAGAAAAAGCCTATATTGTGTTATAACCTTTAACCTTTGTTCTGGTCAGCATTAATTTCTCAGAAGTTACTACACATACAGGCAAGGAACGTGTCCTGCCCCTGTGTGATTCTGCATTATCATAATTCCATGCAGAAGCCAAACCGCTAACGTCCTCCAGTGAAGGAATATTCATAAGCACCTGTCTTCTGTGAAGGCTCACCTGCGTGAACGGGGTAGCATTCTGTCCGAGAGCGTTAAGCTGAGCCGAAGACAGGCCTTTGTGGCAGAAGCCCGCGGTACTCGCCTGGCCCGTCATACGTTTGAGGTGTGTGTGTCACCCTAGGCAAAGGGAACCCCCGTTGCCACAATAATGTCTGCTGCTGCCCAGGCAAGCAGGGGCCAGGCCAGGGGGGCACTGGCGAGAGGCGCTCTGCTGGGCACGGCCACGGCCCCGGGATACATCGCCGCAGGTACGTCTGCGTATGTCCTGAGAATTGCATCATGTAGCTTTTTGGGGGGTGCGTTTTGGTTCCAGGGGGATGCCAGGGTTTAAAGAGAGGTAGCTTAAGTCACAAAAAATGAGCATATTGTGTGTAAGTTTGAATAGCAGTAAGATATTTCCTCGTGTGGCCGCAGCGTATGGAGCTCCGTACGGATACAGCAGCGCTCCTGCAGTGCCGGCTCCTGCGTATGGTATGTACACATCCTACCTTCCCATTTCACCTCCACAGACACCCTGCGGTAGTGTTTCCCAATCTGGTCCTCGGGGACGCACAGTTGCTTCACATTTACGGGAGTTGCTAGGGAGCAAAAATGTGGGCTGTCTTGCAGGGACTAAAAATGTGGGGCTGTCTGGTAGGAAGCTCGGAGGGAGCAAAAACATGGACTGTCTCACAGTGGGTCCCCAAAGATTGGGATTTGGGATTGGGAAACACTGCCCTATGGGTCTATCACACAACCCCCCCCCCCCAACAGTAGCCCAATATGTGATTTACAGACCAATCATCTCATTCAACTGAAAATGGATCTCTGGGCTTTATGAGGCAATCATCCTCTTGATGACTCGATGAAAACACAGCGCAGCTACAGAGAGAGCTGGAGCATGGTGGGAGCGCATAGAGGACAGGATGCAGTGAGATGGGACAGTGAGGCGTGACGTTTTGGTAAACCCCACGAGCGGTTTCTGAATGCCAGTGAATGTGAAGTACCCTATAGACAGTTGAGGCGGTCGTTATTGCTGTAAGGACCTGTCCCACTGCGCGGTGTCCCACGCTTGCCGCCAATGGCTTCTTAGTGAGTGACCGCAGCGCAGATTTTGCTGAAAACTTCTGCCTTGTTTTGCCTCCCTGTGATTTTTCAGCAAGCTTGTGGGATGACAGGCCAGTCAGACAAGTACCTGACACCAAAGTCACAAGGTGACTTAATACATATTCAGCTACACAAAGTAGGAAATGCAACCTTCCCAGAAGCAGTATGGAGATTCTGCCCATTTCTGTATTGATTTTAAATAGTCAAAAATTCACTAGTGTTCAACTGGAATCCACTCTTTTTGTTTGTTTGTTGTTGTCTGGCTTTTAATGCGAGAGGCGTAATGTGTAATCTGCTTGTTAGTCATATTGATCTCTGTCGTTGAGCGTAAGGTACATATCAGAGTACTGCACTCTGCATCAGATATCCGCCCTGTCCCTCTCATTCTCACTGCATCTCTCACCACTGCATCTCTCACCTCTCCCTCTTAGTCGTGCTGTCCTTTCTTGGTCTTCCTTTTCACGCTGTCAGACATTGGGACGGAGGAGCTGCTCCCTGGTGTTGCGGGCCGCTCATTTCTCTGGCTTTCCTCCCCCTGTAGGTCTGCCCAAAGGAATGCTCCTGCTGCCCGTGGTGAAAATGCCCACGTACCCCGTCCCCCACTACTCCTTCTTTTAATGGGGGGGCTCCACAAGGCAGTGTGTTGGTTTTTTTTTTTTTTTTTTTTTTTTTTTTTTTTTTTTTTTTTTTTTTTTTGTCATCTTCATTTTTATTTTTTAAGGAAATATATTTTGTTTCCAGCCCAGCACTGGAAGTTCAGGCCACATATCTTGTAAGTCGATTTGACCCATTTGTGATTTTTTTTCTTTTCTTTTAAACACTTCCCTTTTTTACCAGCAGAGCGGCTGGTCCCACTTGCGTACTTGAAGGATTGTACTGTGAAATGTTACCTCAGACTTTGAGTGTACGTGAAACCAGCTCTGTATTTTATTTTTTTCTGTCGGGGGGGGGGGGAGGGGGCAGACTTACATTTCATGTAATTTGGCAGGTACAGACTGCAATGCTGTATAGAGTGACATGTATGAAGATTGGATGTATGCACCAGGAATAAATAATGCAGTTTCTCTTTGAATTTACTGTTTGATTTTTAAGTTAAGGCCCATAGCAAAATGTACTGATGCGCTAGTAAGAATGTGCATAGCTTACAGTGGCCTAAAGGATTTGTGGTGCTTTGTACATTAAGTGGATGGTTGCGTACAAGGGATCGGTGCTGGTGTGTACACAAGCTACTAATAAAGGTTTCTGAAACCTTGTCACATGACCCTCAGTATTATCTTATCCTGCTGTATATTGTTAGGACGCCCTCTCCTCTTTCAGCGACATCTCCATCCCAACGACCAGATCGCTACGCAAAATGGTTGCTAGGTGAAAATCGCGGTAGCCTAGGCGTGACCGTGACTGTGCTTCACGCTGGGAGGATCACTGGTTGCTGCCGTCTCATTCAGATAAAGTTCTCTTACAGCTTTGCCAGCGTGTCTCCGACTCCAGCATACATGCTGCCAGCTGGAGAAAATTTGGTCATAGATCTATGCATTGTTCGGAAATGAATTATTTTCTGACTGTCGTATTTGTGAATGGTCGTAAACAAGGAGAAGGTGTATAATGGAGTGTGTTCCTCTCTTTCTGTTGATCCCTTTCCCTCCTACCGTCCAAAAGCACATGGTTTGGGTGAATGGGTGTGTCTATCACCTGTACTGTGTGATTGTGTGTGTCAGAGTCTGACCTGTGATGGACTGGCATCCCTTCCAGGGTGTTACCCCAGCCTTGTAACCTATCCTGCCTGGGACAGGCCACAGAAATACTGTGACCTTGCAATATGGATGGACATTATATATAGGCATATATACTGTATAACAATTTACAATGTCATACTGTTATTCTTTTTATTTTGTTAATTCCCCATGACCCTGGGAGGGAGGGATGGATGGATGGATGTCAATTAAATCATAGGATTTACTGTGTGCCATCCCAGTGCTATAATGTCTTAAATGATTTTCTTGCTTTTAGCCGACCAGCTAGAAATGATGATGGGACGGTTTTCCACCCTCCTAGTGTAACCGCCATACTTCCCAATAGGTCCCTGCTGCCTGTGTCTCAGCATCAGTCTGAGGTTCTGATGGTTCACTGAATCAGAACTGGCTACACTGTGCGACCATGAGGCACGTACAAGGTGTGAATAAGAGGAACATTCAGGGACAATTGCCTAAAAACAGCAGAAGAGAGCCTCTCATACCAGAAATCTGTATGGAATTTGTTGAATAGACTGGTGTGAACTTTGCTGTATGCGGGCATCTAATGTCTGTATAGTAAGACACTGCTCATCAAACAGCAACTGCGATTACATCACCGTTTTCTCCTTAACTTAAGGAGCAGGAACGGTGCTGCTCTCTTATTCATCCCAGAGCCAAACATTATGTATGGATAGTGCAGGACTGGGAGTGACATGCTGGGCTCTGTGGAGTGAATGGGTTGAGAGAACCTGTGTGTCCAAAGTAGGGTGAGTCCTGCCCCATGCCTTACGGGAAAGGTCCTGTTTCATAGGATCTCAGACTGATTTCTCAGTTTTTTTTTTTTTTGTATAGATAAGAATGTTTCTTGAACTTCAAGGAAATCCCTGGATAAGTGCTGTCCTACAATGCAATGCCTGATGATTTATGTTGTGGATGTTAAGAAATAATTGAATGTTCTTAGAATTCAAGGATTCGGGAAACATAATGTCTGTCGTGGGACCGCCTTGATGTGTCATACTCCATGGAGTCTCTGGAATTTATGGAATGTGTGAAAGTATGATGGAAGCTGGGAGGCAGGAAGTGCAAAAGTACTCTGTTCTCCTTATGCTGTTTATAGGTGGTAGCACATACACCCTTGTGCAAATTAATTGAAACAAGTTCAACAAAGCAGCATTTGAATCTATAATACGACGACCTCCATTTCTTAGTAACATTTGGATGCAATTTGGTATATAATCCAACATTCTGAGCAGTCTTTGATGATCCTGGGGTCCCAGTACAATACTGGAATTAGCACCTGAATAAGCTCATCTTTTGTGGTACAGTCTGTCCTCCGAAGGCGCTGCTTGAAGATTGACCACAGGGTTTAAATCCAGAGAGTTTCCAGGCCCATCAAGTACCTCGACTTTCTTGTTGATGAAACTCCTCCTCATTTTTGACATATGGCGCAGTGCTGGCTCACTCCAAAAAATGCCTGACGGCTCAGGCATGTAACAATGATGAAATTTCCTGCATATGATTCCGGAATGAAACTGAAGGGTGTAGGTGTCAGAATGTCATGCAGTAGCATCGCCTCAATGCTGACCACTGATGTCCATAATGCAGTACTTGAAATTATCTCTCTGTCTGTCTACTTATCTATTTGTCTGTCTGTTTACACTCCGCACAAGATCAGTAGCTGTCACACTGAATTATAACATGTATGATATGATAAACTGACAGTTTTCCCACTGCTTATTGAAAAAGCAAAGCAACGAGACCCTCCTGTCCCTGCCAGGCACAGATACCTGGGGGGCTACATACAGTAACTAAGGCTCAATCCATTCACCACCATTATCACATGTAAATAATAGAAAATCTGATTTTATGTTTTGCTAGCTTGTCTTGATATGGTGATAATCTAGGTTCAGTGTTGGACATGTTTTCACGTGATTTTTTTTTTTGTGTTGGGGGACGTGAGTTGTTGGCTTTTTCTTCCGCTGTCAGGTGTCGTAGCTCACGGGTACCATCTCACACCTTCAGGTTTGGTTCAAATCCTGTTTCCGTTTTGTATTGGTAGAGTTAGCATGTTCTCTCTGTGCACAATTAGGATAACTGGCATGTCTGTATAGCCGGTAGTGCGTGCGTGTGCTCTGTGATGGGCTGGCATCCCATACAGGGTATGGCATAGGCTCCAGGACCCACAACCTGTGACCTATTATCAGGAGAAGCAGTTAGAAGATGACTGGGTACTAAACACAACATTAAAGATATATTTGACAGACCATGCAATATATAAATCCGTGACCACGTTTGGTTTTTGAGAGCCTTTTGTTGATGACATTTTGTAGGCTTCGTATTTGAAATCTTTATGAGGAAGAGCAGCAGCTAATGCACTCTTGCACCCTCTAGTGCACTGATGGATGCCTCTGCAGCTGGTAGCTGGTGCGCTCCGGCCCAATTCGAAAACAGCCCTGACTGCTTCTGCCACTTATTGGTCATGCTTATTTTCTGTTTGTCTGGCTTTTTCTTTCTGGTTGGTGCCATGGTGCAGGATTGTGGGGCTGGATGCATTTGGGTATCAGAGGTCACCAATGTCCCTTTGTTCACATCGCTCCCCCAGCCCTCTGCCACTCGGCTCTCTGCTCTGCGTATTGATGCTATTGTTTGTGTGGTGTAAGATGACACCCCCCCCCACCCCCCCTGAGCATCAGGCACCATGCTTTAGGGAAGTATTGTCTTCCTTTGAGACCATAAATAAACCAGACATCTTAAGTCTCCTGTGACGGTAGACGGGGCTTTGTGAAAAATCACTTTTGGTTTGAGGTCGAAGAGGAAGATTCACATGAAGGATAAAAGGGCTGAAGTTCAGGAATTGGTAAGGAAACGGACTAGTTATGCGTATCTATGGGGCACAGCTGTACATAAGAGCATCAATCCCTGTTTTGTGGGTCAGCCTGTGTTGTATCATGGAAAGATCTGCTTCCTGCAGAACTTACCCATGTGACTCTGTGTACCAGAGTAAACAGCCACACTTGTCTGTGTGCTTGGTGTCAGGCTTCTGTCACAGACAGAGGCCGCTTTCTCGCTCTCGTCTGCCGCGTTTTTTCCCGTCGCGTGCGGATGCAGCCCTCTCCGCGGGAATGGCGCCCATCTCGGAGCTTCTCGTTAAATAAATAAAGAGAGACCGCTGTGTGCAGATGAATGATTGATGACAAATTAAGGAGCAGTGAGCTACGGAGAATCCTCCAGCCCTGTTTGATCTGCAGGGCGCGTTAATGGGCCGTTCCTTCTCCAGAGACTTTACCAGCCGTCCTGCAGGATCCGCGAGCTGCTCCTTTCATTTCCTCGGTCCTCGGCACAGACAGCAGGTGTCTGACTCCCACATCCGGCGCTGACCCACACACACTCCCGTCTGCCTGGCTGTCCTTTGGACCAGGGCAGATCTTCAGGCACATAGGTCGGCTCGAGCAGTCCGCCCATGACGGACCGGCTCTGACCCTTTCTTGGCTTATTCCTCACCGGGAAACTTCATTTTCATCCCCCCTTCGGAACCAAAGAGGGAAACCAGAGGATAATTGGCCAGTTCACATGCAACATTCTCCAGTGCGCTGGATTGGAATACACCAGCTGCACAGCGTCGCCTATTTATAATCCCATGCTTGTAGATATCACAATGTTGGCATGGAGAGCTTCTCATCCTCAGCGTCCACATCTGATTGTGGCCAGGTGGCCATCGTACCCTTTATAAAGCCAGGGTGCATGCTGCCCTTTCCTATCTGTCATCTCTGTTCCTGCCCCAAGACGGAAACCTGGATTATTACTGAAGACGTCACATAAACTCAATACACAATTTCTGATCCTGACAACTAAAGCTTCTTTATACCCTGTGATTACAATGACACCATCGTTGGCTTAGTTACTTTATAGCCATAGCTTATGATTTGTCATTGATCAACTCTAATTCCTTGCTTATTGTATGCGCCTGGCCTTTATACACGTATACAAACACATGCAGTCATCTTCCAGCCTCTTATCCTTGATGCTGGTGCCCCTTGGGCATTACAGGCAGCATAGGACACAAGGCTGAGGTTCCCTGGACAAGATGCCAGTTCATTGCACAGGATATTGACTCAAATTACAATTAAGAGCAATATGATTTGGCTGAACTACATGTCTTTGTAGTGCAACGCAAGGAGAACATTCACACTAGCAGACGGGGTGAAAGTGGCAATCAATCCTCTGTCCTGTAAGGGTTCTGAGCCCATTTCCTAAAGAACGAGATGCACAACCAAAGGTGTATCTAGTAAGCAGATAGGGTTCAACATAAAAAACCAGTAACATTTTGGTCACGGGCTCTCGTGTTTACAGACACGACGAAGGCGCAGACACGTCCGCACGCTCACAGGCATGCCTGGATGGGTCTGCTGCAGCTTCACTGACCTGTCACCAGCAGCGAGTCCCCACACTATCACAGACACCTGACAGGAAGCTGTGATGATTACTCCTGTGCGGAACGGGAAGCCTGGAGTCGTTCATGTGCCAAATACCTACATGGAGCCTTTTGATTATCTGTTAGCCTGCAAAATGCCCTAGAAACCAAGAAAGAGGACTTTGCCTCTCTTCTAATTACAGAATAAAAAGCAATCAAGCATACATGTCAACTCTGAGTTATTGTATTCAGTTACATGTGCCAAAATTTTTGAGAACATCCTTCAAATATTTTGATAATGATTTTTTTTGTTTTTGTCAGTCAGTCAGCAATCAGTCTTCTGGGAGTTTAACATATGTAATATAATCTCCTCGGTTCTGCTTCTCAGAATAGCAAGGTTATGACATTGTCAAAGCTGTATGGAACTAGACCGGGCCCAGAATATGCAAGAAGTGGAATACAGGAAACAGAATAGCAGAGAAGCAAAGCCACAGCCTTATGCAACCCTGGTGCAGAGTTGCACTGTGGACACAGACATGCATGACAAAGAGCTAAAAACAACTGAGGTGGCAGAGAAGTTTGGGACAAAGCATCCTTTTGGTAAAGGAAACTGAAATTCCGTCCCCTCATCCGTGGGGGTGAGAGCTGGTGGTATTTCTGCATGGTTTAATGTTCTTTGACTTAGGCTTAGTCTAGTTTTAGGATTAGGATTAGGGTTGCGATGACCTCTGTGTGCCACTCGCAGAACTTGCAGATGTTACGGCCTCCTCCGGAGAACGTGGACCAAACACGAAGGCTAGCGCTAACACCAGAAACCAAATGGCTGATATGGAGCAGATATGTTAATCATATGGGGTAGTCAAATGGCTCAATTTTTTGATCTTACTAACACTGAATATAACACCTTTTTAAAATAGAATGATAAAAATGCCTAAATCTTATATACAATCCATTGAGACTAATGTATGGCCTTTACGGTAAACACTAGCTAGCAATTAATTTGTTTTTCTTGAGCTGTACTGTCAATGTTCACTTTCCCGCAAAGATTTGTTTTTTTCGTTCTTCCGCTTGTCCTCAGAAATATAATGTGAATGCTGCTTTCCTCCCTGATCATGACCAGTAAGAGTCAGTGAGGCTTGTAAGGGTGTACTGTAAGCGAGCAAATGATTGGGTGGAAATTAAACCCCTGACTGAATGTATACGACTACTGTATATTGAAAGACGGAACGAGAGCACCAAAGGAGTGAACAAGTTGGTGAGTGTGTAAGTGAACAAGACTCAGATTGTTTACCGAACAAGAGCCTTACCTCGGTCCTGACTGTTATACACCATCTACTGGTGTAGTATATATAGCATACATGTGCGGTGGTTTCCCATATGCCACAAGGTTGCCAACTCTCACGCATCTGGCATAACACTCATGCTTTCTGATGCACACGCAAGGAAATCTTTCAACAATCTATATTATTCCATCATAAACCTAAAATTAACTGCGTCAAAAGCGCTGCCACAGTTTGCAAACCCTACAGACTATTTACTAGGTAATAAAACTCTTACATATAGGCCCTATGTAAATGCATGTGCAGACTTGTCTCGAATTGAAAATCTCAATCTCAAAATACTGAAATTAATTTGTAGAGATGCAACATTTTCTGGAGTTAAAAACTAATTTAACTCCCTAACCCTAAATAATAGGTTTTTGTTACATATCAGAACACTAGTCTTTCAGATCTAAATTGTGCAAAGAGGAAGTGCCAACGAGTTAGTGAACGAATCAGAACGATTCTTTTAGGTGCGCGGAATCTAACGAAGTGTGTCCCAAAACAAAGTGTCTTTTCGCCCGTCACTGGTAAATGTAATACTCTTGTTAAGCTGATAATAATAACCCTTTATTGTCCCCGTGGGGAAATTCTTTTTTATGCCTCCCTCAACTTGCTCTTTGTAGAGCAAGCTGTCTGCAAAGGGCTGCCACCTGTTGGGGCGCCCAGGGAGCTGGGGGTTAAGGGCCTTGCTCAAGGACCCACAGACATGCTGAGGCTGGGTTTGAACCTGCAACCTTCTGATTACAGGCACACAGGCTCAACCCACTGAGCCACACACTGCCCCTGATGTAATGGCTATTAGCTTCAGATGCTGCTGACGTCACAAACCTAAACATTTTAAATCGCTCAAAATATGTACATCAGACTAATAGCTACTGATACATTGGGGCTCCGTCGTGCAAGAAAAAAGTCCTCTAAAGAAAAATCAATGCTATTTTAAGCACCCCAAGTAAATTATTTACACAGGTATAAAAATTGACAATGATCTCTAAAGAATACTGATCATGTTCTGTGTATAAACATGGGCTCATTTTTTTCTGTTTTCCTTAAGTGATGTGTTGCCTTTTGTCACTTTTGCAAGCTAGGTTCATTTTTATTGTCACTTTGTGAATGTGGAGGATGCAGTGAACTGTATGACATTAATAGCATGTGTCTGTCCTCATTTCCAAATGAAAGGGTGGGTTTGCCTGCAGATTCTCTAGAGATGAATCCACAGTTGTTCAGAAGCTGGTGCACTCAAGGTTGTAGAAAAGTCAAATACCTAATTCGCTGCCTTAATTAAAATAAATCACATTTTCTAGGGATTGAGAAACGATAAGGAGATTTGGTTGTATGATGACCAGATTTTCAGATTTTACTTGAAAATCTTGATGCATTGCTAGTTTTTTTTTTTCAGCATTTAAATTTCATGGATATTTAGTGTCGTACTGTATGTGCACACTGGAGTATATTTATCTAAAAGGTAAAAACCAGCTGAAAAAAAATCTTTTATATTAAAAAAATGAATGGGATGCCCTTTGTATGCAGCTTGAGGCTTGGTGTAGTAGATATGTGGTTATGAAAGATGTGGTTATGATCATCATCCAGCCATGAAGAACTTAGGTGATGTCCTGCAGATGTGTGTTTTGCTCCTCACCCATTGATAAAGGTTCTGGGGAAAAAAAAAACAAAAAACAGCACAGTGCCAACAGAAATCTGAGCCTCTTTCATTTCTAAGATCACAATAGTAAGGAGACTGAAAGCCTGCAATTGATGCTTTAAGACAAACATACCACATCGAGAGCTGTCAGTCTCCATTAGATGGGCACCAAGCAATGGGGTCAAGACCTCAACTGGGGTTTTGTTGATATTCCACACTGAGACAGAACACGGCAAGGAACAACTGTGCCCCCTGCTGGTGGGAAGGAGAGTACGTCAATCAAAAGTCCTTTTAAACATGCACTCGTCCCATGCTGTTAAATAATAGATGACCTGCTGAGAAGGAAGGTTTCTTGTAAGACAGCATGACCAGAGGCTAGTGTTTCCCCCTAATGCTACTACTGTTAATCTGTTTACTCAGACTGTGTGGCTATCAGGTGATCAAAAGAGCCATGTGTTACTTCCCATTAGGCAAGTCAGCATAGGTGTCAGGTGTCAAGTCTCATGGTTTTAGCCCATGTTGCCATCTGATGGGTCGTCCTGCATCCAAACCCAACAAAGTAATGACGTGCTGCGCTGCCTCCGGGCCACAAGTTTCACTAAATTGCCAGGTGTTTTTTTTTCTGTTGATATTATCCCCCATCTCACTCCTTTGACTGCAGCTTGGTTGCCATGTATTTCTCAGAGTCATGCTGAATCTGTCCAGGCCACAGAACACACTGGGAATGTCAAAGGAGTGACACAGAAAATCAACGCTACAGTATGAGGAGCAGCAAACCGTAACAGAGACAAAATGGATGTTATCGCAGCACCATGATGAGCTTGTTAATCAAGCTGTTGTCTGTCTCAGATCCTAATATCTGTGAGCTGAACCCATTAGGCAGTCGTGTCTGCAATTAGTCCGTCTGTTCCTGCGCATATGTGCCGCACAATGAACTGTCCAATAAAAGTCAGAGTGTAAAAGCGTGAGACTGGGAATGAAATAAACAGAGCAGAGCTGCTGGAAACGACACATTGGAAATGCATCCCATTTCAGATTATTGACTTATTTTTGCTCCCTGATTGCTGAAATTATACTTTTCTTAGAAATAAAACGGTGGGTGGAATCAGAAGATAAAAAATGCAGGCAGCTCTCCCCCCCCCCCCCCCGGCTTCTCTGGTTGACCTCACTGTTCTGAAGCCCCTTGGGGAAAGCGTGTCATGGACATAGTTATTCCACCATGTAGCCACAAGGTGTCACCATTTCTCTTAATAGTTTTGTGGAAGCCACCCAAGGCAGCTTCCCTCAGGTAAACTAAAGAATGCCTGTGAAGAGCAGTGGGCACATATGGGTAGGAGTGTGTAACACTTAGACTGCACCAGAGTGTGATAGCTATAACTCACATTGGAAAGGCCCCAGAGAAGAAAGCAATAAATTAGCAAAAAGAGAACAATTCCAGTAACTGACTCAAGGGTGAAACAGAGACTTGCCCTTCTAGGATAAAAAGTGCAAAACTTATTGCCATCTCATCAAAATTATGGTGCTTCATATATTTATATTTTCATCATTTATAATTTTTTTTCTTATTACAGCAAGCAGGTAATAAATTATATATTGTAGGAGTTTAGCAAAAGTACTGAGGGGGTAATAACCATTTCAGTATAAGCACAGGGAAAACGGACACACAACCAAAGCTGGGTCACACAAGGGCTGCGTTGGCCATTAATGCTTTCTGGTTTTGCGTTTTCCATGTGTTATTTATTACCTGTCCTGTAATGATTATCTGTAACAATTTCTAATGTACCAAAGCACGTTTAATCGTGCTAAGAAAGTTCTTAAAGATCACGTAATTTCATGCACCTTAGTAGCACTATAAGCAGAACGTTACCCAAGTCACCATTCAGTACATTTATGTAAGTGGACAGCATGGAAAATACATAGGGCTCACTTTGATGTGTGTAACTCCTGTGCATTTCATTGGCGTTGTATATTCATGGAGTTACTGCCTGCAAAAAGACCCTGAAAATGAGTTATGAGCAAGATGGGAGGGATAGGGAAATAATTCTAGATTAAACAAATAAACTTTCTAACCTGCCCAAAGGAACATGTTAATATCTCACACGTGTCGCAAGGATTTAATAAAGTACTTTTAAAGAATAAAAATGCAGGCAAACACACAAGCCAAAAATACCACGGACACCGATCTCCTGCTGTTCTCTCTTTCTTTTTCACTCTGACACACACACACACATTTACATGTTGCCTTCTTACTGCTGTAGTGTAAAACTATTCTACATTAATTCTGTCTTTTCTGCTCTGGAAAATCCATGAGCCAACTGAACTGCCCGCTGTTGTCTGGCTGATAAATGGATTCCTCTGACCTCCAGGCTCAGAGCTGAGCAGCACCAGCTTCCAAGACGCAAGCGAGTCACAGTTAACATCATTAGGTTTCTGTTTTTTTTCCAGCAGGCAAAACACATCGCTAATGCTGGCATGATTACTGCTGTGAAATTAAAACTTGAGCAGAAAAATCACACTGCAGCCCAGAAGCCTGGTTGTATGCTCCATGCTCTCCCACGGGATTAGAGATGGGGCAGAATCTGCCGAGGGCATCGGGGTACCGGTGCTGGTGACTCAAATCTTTCAGTGCCTTTGGATCAGAGCAGAGGTGCTCAAGACAGAACCTTTCAGTTCAGCCAGGGTATGATGCTGGCGTGTTAAGGTTCATGTTCAGTGAAAGTATCATGTAGAACCTAGACCTGTAAGCACCTAGAAATCCTCCCTAAATGTGAACGTGAATGTAAACGATTCAAACTGTTTTAACAATGCTTTCTGCAATCTGTATACAAAGCAGCTTATGACTGCTCCAAAAATAGTAACAAGAAGTAGATATTTAAAATGGTGCTTCCAGATTTTCATGACTTCCATGACTTATGGAAGAAAGATTAAGTAAAAAATGGCCGATTCATTAAGCCCCTTTTTCATATTGCTGTGGAGAAACGCCAACTCATCTGGTAAGGAGATTTAAGTTGCCGCAAATTTTATACTGTGAGTATTAACTAATAGGAATATATGGAAGTGAATGCACAACATAGTACCTTTGCTTAACATCATATCTCATTTAATTTTTTTATCTGTACTTTAAATCAAGCATCTGCTATAACTAAAAACAGAAAGACTTTCTTTAGTACTAAAATATGTAGCAGCCATTCAAGGTAAAGGCCAGGCTGGCTCGATGCCTCCATGCAGTAGCACAATTAGCTTACTGTGTTCTGGATCCAGCACGGGGAACTAATCAGACCCTTGTCTTGACGTCAGTGCCCATGGCAAACTCACATGAGATTGGCCGCACACTATTACCACAATGTTTGGTCCTTCTTCAAAGTACGCTCACTGTCCCTTCGGACGGATGATTGAGTTAATCGAGCCTAAGGGATTACAATATTCTGCGCTAACTCAAAGAGATACACACAAACTGTAGCGGTATGAGAGGGACGGGGGGTAGGCAAGAAAAGGCCGCCGTCTGTTTCATTTCAGTTCTTTTTCACACTTCCATTCAGTGAATCGATTCCGTTTGGAATCATTGCCTGTTTCATTAAACAGAAAGATGCCATAAGCTCGAAGCAATAAACTAGATCCGGATGAACCAGCTGCAATTTTCAAAGATGAATTATCACCAGAAGAGCTACGAAATGAGAGCTGGGGCCCTGGAAGTCTCATCTTTGAGTTGTGATCTAATTATAACTTTGAGAAATAGAACAGGGGGAAAAAAACAGTCTGGCTGCAGTTTTGCCTCCCCTCTGGGGCTTTTCTGAGCATGCAGGCATGAACGTCCCTGAAGGTACAGAGACACTGCTTGTCTTAGACAGTGTCACCCAACCAACCGCATCACACCTGGGCTCTCCCCGTATACAGTGGCCCCGTTATGACTGAAAATTCAATTCTTACTCATTTTGCTGAATTTTTCCAATTGTGAACTAACGTTGAATGTCTCTTTGTGCTTCACTGTTATAGCCAATGAATTTGTCTTTGATGGTTTCTTTCATCCATTTTTGGCAACACCAATTAACATCAGCATATTTTTGGGCTGTGGGGAGAGCTAACGTACCCAGAGGAACTCCCACAAGAACATGGGGAGAACATGCCAACTCCACACGCATGGAGCTAAGGCAGACATTCAAAGCCTGGTCCAACAGGTGTGAGGCAACAGAACTAACCACTCTACCATCCCTCTACATGTTTTCTTCTGGTCTAAAATAGTCACGAGACTATTATTTTCAGGCCAGTAGCTTAATTATCTCAGGAAACTATTTGAACAAATATCAAACTCTTCATAAGAAGAATAACCAATGTTTGAAAACAATAATAATACAGCTAAAATATAGAATGGTAGCACCAGAAAGTTTATGTAAAATTGCTATTTGTGTTATTCTACCACACCTTCAAAATTACTGAAACTTCTGAGTGGCAGGACCAGCTAAGAAAATCCTTATATACTTGTTGGGTTTTGGTTGCACTGATGCAAACCCAGGGCACCTTGTCCTAGTTTCTGAATAGTAATGAATGTGTACCTATCTCCACTCAAATCGCATGCAGGTATAAACCCAGAAGCGTAGATTCCCAGACTCTTGGAGTTCCATAAAGATAATGTGCTGTTTTCCACACTTGTACGTCACTTTGGACAAAAGAACATTTTAAATGATAAGTCTCAGAGCGAAGACCCACAAAATCAGACCATGCCATCTTTCAGTGGCTGGTCAAATGACCAGAAAAAAATGGCTACTGCACCTGATGCTGGCATCATTAGACACATCTCTAAGGATATTTGCAACCATTCTTGCCATTTATGTGAATGCAAAAAATGTAGTTCATTGGGGTTAAAACAAAAAACAAAAAACCTGATGACCTGAACCAGCAACAGCAAAGTTATCCTCTGTGTTTCTCAGACCCACAGGAGTCCAGAGGAAACAGCTGAAATGTGAGTCACATGACTACATCGCACCGATGTTGGCATATACTGGTACAACATGCATAAAAACATTATTAACAGTATTATTGACTGCCATTTCACTCTGCATTTCTCAGGAACCTCTAGCACATATTGTAATTTCTACTCCTGACAATGTACGATGCACCTGGAGTGTATTAGGGATGTAAAAGCCAGACGCATCTCTGAAGGACGTACCAGAAAGAAAAGACAATTCCTTCACATCTTCCATGGCGCCCCCTTTTGTCTGATATCAGGATCCAACTGCCAGGTCACCCTCATTTCCAGATGAGCTAGTAATGAAAGCATTGCCTACTTGTTATCAATTCCAGAATCATCCATCCTGACAAGAGACTAATCAGAGAGGAGTACTGTGAAGCATGAGGGATCGCAGCGTGATGCGTCATTACCGATGTGCTTAAACCATATTTATGTCCCTCAATTCTCCAGCTGCTAAGGAGTTTGAAACCAAACCAATGGTGATTTCTGTCTAGAGATCTCTTACCACTGGAAAATTTATGACTATCTTATTTGGTACCAGTCTTGATGAATGTGTTTCACCATCTGAAATTCTGTCTTTTCACTCCTCTAGTGGGGATGTTCTTGAGTCAATCACCATTATTTTATGTGATCAGCACACTCCTGCACATTTAAATGTTCCTGTTTTGCATATAAACATCTTTCTGTTGATCGGTACTGTTTTATCTATACTTTTGCTTTTTTTCATTTAGTAACACCTTTGTCCAAAGTCCAGTAGTGTCCCTGGAGCCCTTATGAGTTAGGGGCCTCTTCCTCAAGGACCCAATGGTTACATCCCTCCGCCAGCCATAGGATTTCAACCAGTGACATGGGTACAGAGTCCCATCCAACTGGGCCACACCTATGGATTATCCACCAATGCTTCTGCCTCAAAATGACATGAGAGCGGTATTTGACAGTCGTGTTGTCCAAAGGCTCACTGGGTGACACCTCACTAGCCCAGCGACACTCAGGAACACACCAGCGAATATCCTCATCCCATAAACATCCCAGTGTGACACCTCACTAGCCCAGCGACACTCAGGAACACACCAGCGAATATCCTCATCCCGTAAACATCCCAGTGTGACACCTCACTAGCCCAGCGACACTCAGGAACACACCAGCGAATATCCTCATCCCGTAAACA
>JAODKF010000046.1:32536004-32547961 GCA_026779585.1 Mormyrus proboscirostris
AACATCCCAGTGTGACACTTCACTAGCCCAGCGACACTCAGGAACACACCAGCGAATATCCTCATCCCTTAAACATCCCAGTGTGACACCTCACTAGCCCAGCGACACTCAGGAACACACCAGCGAATATCCTCATCCCGTGAACATCCCAGTGTGACACTTCACTAGCCCAGCGACACTCAGGAACACACCAGCGAATATCCTCATCCCTTAAACATCCCAGTGTGACACCTCACTAGCCCAGCGACACTCAGGAACACACCAGCGAATATCCTCATCCCGTGAACATCCCAGTGTGACACTTCACTAGCCCAGCGACACTCAGGAACACACCAGCGAATATCCTCATCCCTTAAACATCCCAGTGTGACACTTCACTAGCCCAGCGACACTCAGGAACACACCAGCGAATATCCTCATCCTATAAACATCCCAGTGTGACACCTCACTAGCCCAGTGACACTCAGGAACACACCAGCGAATATACTCATCCTATAAACATCCCAGTGAAAGGTTCCTGGCTAAGTGAGAATACCATATGCTATTTATCTCCTTCTTTGCCTAAAACAAGAAACTTCTGTTAGGGGTTGATTTCTCACATGGTTGCCAGTTTGCTAGATTCACTGGAAACCTGATACCTGGAAGGAGAACTGGAAGCTTAAATGGTTAAGCTTTTCAGTCATTTTTATGTATCGTACATTTGGCACATTTCATCAGTGCTGATTACATTCCAACTGAAAATACTTTCCCTAAATTCCAACTTAAGAAATGTCAAGTTATAATGCCCTTTATGTGGATATTTTTTTAACATTTAGCTAGAAAGGCACACATTGCACCCCAAAGACATTTCAAGTTTAATATATTCATAGTTACATGTAGCTTTTTTATGGAATATGGAAACTAACTCTATGTCGGTAAGTTTTCAGGGCAATTTATTTACAGTGATGTGATTTATTGGAAGTAAAACACTTTTTGTGATTGTTGTATCACTTTGGGTTATTCTTGGAATTGGTCCAAAACTCTAATAGAGGACACTAACAGAATTTTTCTCAGCAGAAATAAATGGGATTGAGATCAAGTTCTGTCTGAGTGATGCATCGGTCTCTGGGCAGATGTGTGTTTGCACAGCTCAGCAAGTGTCATGCGTGGAGCCATTTTCAGCGCAGAAGGATGGTTTTTTTTATGATAAGCCGTATGATACATTGTCAGTTTAAAAGTGTTTCAAAGTTCCAAACAACATGTTCTGGAGAAGACCTTCAGCTGGGCGTCGTATCAGGAAAGACTGATACTATTCAGATCAGGGCTATTCTACCACTGCGGGGACCTAAAGATAAGCTAGAACTGTGCTTTTTAACTGATGAACTGTTTACCAGTGTCGTATTATCATGCACTCCTCAACATTCTGGCATTCTTCCGCAGATGAAGCAGGCTTCAGAGCCACTGTGTTGGTAGAGGGGGGGACCTGTGAGGCTTGACTGGGGTGGGGGGCACCAGTGTAAGCTTGTCCCCTCTGAGAAAGGAAAAGCAAACACTATGTTTATATTCATATCTTTGAGGAGACCGTCCATTCATTTCTATGGGAAAAACCCTAATCCCAACAATGGGAGCCTTAACCCCTACCCAGCCCTAACCTTAACCATAAGAAACCAAACAAAATACAAGACATTTGACATTCTTTGTTTTTTTCACTGCAATCACAGATTTTTTTTAAGTTTCCCTTGTAGGGACCAAAACAAATGGGCCCCACAAAATCAAAATAACAGGATTTTGTCACATTGTGGATGAACACACAAGATGGCGTGTAAAGAATTACAGGAAAAATAGCAACAATCAGCAAATTGAATGTAGAATATGCTTTGTGTTTTTATTATTATTATTATATGTGCATTTATTTTTCAGTTCTTTGAATATATCAAGAAGATTCAAGTTTTTCTTGTACAGTATGGTTTTGTGTTTTATTGGATTGAAGATGTATGCACTATTCTCATAACAAAGAGGAGAACCCAGGAACTACACATGAAACTAGCCTTTTGGGTAACTCTGGCATATTAAGATTAAGTTTGACTTTATTTATTGCTGTTTACAGCAATGTTATCAATATGCATCGTTCCTGTCAAATAAACCAATAAACAAACAACGAAAGAACCCAGTGAAAGATTATTCTTCATGCCATTTCAGTTATGGAAGAGGTCTGGTTCTTCTGTCGGTCCAGTGGGAAGTGGTCTCTGGCTCTGAGTATGGTCTCCACTTTCCGTTTGGGTCAGGGTCTGTACACAGCCTGTGGTCACTCCGGTGCTTGTAACAAAATCTATATCAGGTTCTAGAAACTGATTCATATCCTGTGGTGCAGAATGAGTTGGGGAGCCCAGGTTAGGAGCAGAGAGACAGGGGATACAGTGATATCCAGGGTGCAGTGAGATGTAGGCAGTGAGCAGCGCGGCACACTGGCCTGTCAGCAGCCGCCCTGGAAGGAGCCAGGAATGACTGACTCCCAGGGGAATGACTCTTCATGCTCGGGATTTTTGCTCATTAAGGATAAAATGCAGGCTACTCGAATTCCACTGAACAAACATCTGGGGAACACGCTCGTACCTCGCCAAGCCGCTGTTCTGCTCCGTTTTCAAACTCCCCTCTGTCAACAACTAGACAGCAACATCAAAAAAGAGCAAAACTTTGCACAATAATTGTTTCCATTTTTTTAAAAAGCTTGGATCATGTGCATTTTATTAGCTGTAAGTTACTATTTCACAGAAACACTGTTTTTAATTTGTTCCAATGTCCGTGGTACCAGTGCACTGCAGTCCTGGGGGCAGGGTGTGGAGTGTGGGGGGTATCCTCTAACCCAGGGGACACGGCGTTCCAGTACAAACACATAGGCTCCCAAGAACCAACTCCTGTCAGGTTCGGGTCCTAATATGGCACTGCGTCGTGGGTCAGCGGCAAGGCCGGGGTCCCTTGGGTCCCGAAAGGCCCTCCACTCCTGTCCGATTCTGACAACAGCACAATTTTCCCACAGGAAGAGAAAAAGCCCACTGTACTCACTGGGACAGCCTGTCACAGAGCGCACTGCTGGGAACCCTGCCGGCTCCCAGTGCTAGATGCCGTTTACTGCATGTAAGAAAAACACAAGAAACACTATGACATTACAATATAGCATTTATATTAAAGTGACTTTGCATAGCTCACAATTATACCCCTTTATTCCAGGCGTACGAATGGATATTATGTTCTGGAGCAAGTGGCCCCAGGATCTACACAGCACCAGCTCTCAGTCATCGCAGAACCAGATACGGCTCCTTCCAAATAGACCTACAAAGTGTTCATCCATATCAGGATAACCAGGCACTTACAGTCCCTTTTTATCTGTTTATACACTGAATTCATTCAAGGTTTTGAATAATAATGGCAGCACGTTGGATTTTGGTGAAATTATGACGTTTACTATAGACAAGAGTGTTTGATTCAGTGTCCAGTGAGCACAATTTCAACTGGCCGCATCTGTGCAATTCTGTCCTTAAACACATGAAGATCATACAATGGAAGCTTGCAGTTTTAGTGTCACACAAAGTTTTTTGTCTTTTGAAATATTCAATACCCTTTGAAAATGAGAGTAGAGTCTATACAGCAGTTGGGTTGTTCTCTAACTTCTGGGGATCTTACCCAGACTGAATTTAGGATTCTCTAAAAGTTGTAAGAATGACTATGCTCTTACAATGCTCCTCAAAGCAACATATAAATCGTGTCAGTCTGCTTAAAGTTATTACAATACCCTGGTTCATTATTTGTAATATTAAGATGTCATGATGATAAATTCTCACAGTATTCATCAGTGCTTTGCTTAATCCTCCGTTCAGTATTTAAACATGTGCAATCATGGGAATAAATTATGGGGGATAATCAAAACCAAGCAGTACAACCCCCTGGACCCCCTTAAATGGGTGGAGACCGCAACCCCCACCCCCTCCTCCCCCCAGTACTCAACCCAAAGTTATGCCCTTGTGTGTAATGCATTCTCAGTAACTGCTAGAGTCTGTTGAAAATCTGGTGTGTGCAGCAAACACTCCTCATTTCAAGTCATTACCAAAAGTGAAAATCAGCCTGAAAGGCATCCCATAGTATCCATAGCAAGAAGGGGCTGTGCGGACACACGCTCTCCGGAACTGTTCCCATTCATGTGTGGTCCAAAAATAAATATTTTGCATTATAGTCACCTATCACCAAAATCTGGAGGGCTGCCAATATGCATGTCTGTCATGTAAAGCAGATGGTTGCACTCCTTTGCGAATCCACGTTGGTCGTACCCTTCCACTGAAAAAAGAACTCCTTTTGATGGCTCTTTCGAGGAAATTCTTCCAGAATCCTCCCATGCTTACTTCCCACTCCATCAAACTTCAAATGGGACCTGGACCGATGAGAAATTCAATGAAGACCCACCACCTTGAATGTCGTGCCCACAACCTGCAGCCAGACTCGTTATAGCTCACATGAAGGATGCAAGTACAAAAACAACTCAACACAGCAAGGCTTCACTGAACACACAACTCAAAAGGTTCTGGAGGTAAAAGTGGGTCCTCAGTATTTCTCCGTTGTTGTCTTTGGGAGACGTCAAAGTCAATAGCATAGTCTAATATAATAAGGAACAATTCGGGGCCAACAAAGCTAATCAGTCCCTTGCAATCCAGATCGCGGATATAAATACGTTAATCTACATTTTAAAAATGACAGAAAAATGTATACATTATGCAAGTAACAGGTTTATTTTTGTCTCCAAGTCTGTTTTTCAGTTTAGTGCTCTTCCTCTGAGATGTGTGTTGGTAAACAGCGGTGGAAACTTCAGGATGGGAGCGCGTTTGAGGTTCCTCATCAGCAAACAACATAATACAGCCCATGTGAGTGAGGCTTACACCGACACATCATATTTCATCATAAATACAATTTCAGTTTTTGGAAGCAAAGTATTGCTCAAAATAAAGTATTTTTTGGCCTGTTAGAAGAACACTAAAAAAACTAGGCGTGATCTGTCTTTAGAAAATAAAATCTGTCTCCTAAGAAAGGTGGGACATACCTGCTTAATGTCGAAATGCGAACCAGTCCGGAAACGAGCGATCTGATGTATATATACTAGAGTACCTGATGTACAGCCAGCCAGCAGACCGTCTCAGCCCCAACACCCACCCCCACAACACACACGTCTTTGCATGTTGATGACTTCTTTAGCCTAGAAGACCTACCCTGCTGTGTGTGTCTGCTTGTGTGTGAGCGTATGTGTGTATTTTTAATTATGTGCGATATTATCTGAAGTGTCTGCAAGCCTGACCCTGAAATGATCTTAGAGGATGGATGGATTATATACAGTTCAACGCCTTAATGTAAACAGTCAAACCAACAATTTGTTAAAAAAAAAAAAAATGAAGATCACGTGGTTCTCACGTTACCCTTGACCTATTTCAGTGTGGCAAAGATGCCAACGTGAGCCAGAGTATGTACCATAAAAAAACTATTTAAAAAAGACCAAGTATTTTTAAATTAAGGAGAGGTTGCTTAATATAAGCAAATTACCTCAAAAAGCGGCAATAAAATCTAAATCTAGTTATAATTTTAAATGAGGAAACATTTTGTAAAAATAAGAGTGCATGTCTTAAACAGGGGTACATGTAAGTAAAGCAATGATATTAAAAGCGATTTATTGCCCAAATACAAGATTATTATAGTTCTGTTTTCATTTCATTAAGTGTTCAGCCTCTTCAAGGTCTGGGGTTTTTAATAACTTTAATACAATAAACATCTCAGAAATGAACAAACGGCTCAGCCTGATTGTTTTGTACTGTATCACCCGAAATGAGTTCAGCTCTGCCGCTTAAAACTGACAGGTTAATGGGCCTTTTATTCTGAAACACAGCAATACAACAACTAGCCCACCCAGAAGATGCTGGCTCATAAAAAGGGAATGACAAGAAAATGAGTGAACATCCTTAACCCAGCCACCCCTAGGAGTTCACGCTCACAGCCCTGCACTCTCCCTCACGAAGCGTGAAGCTCAGCTATCACAACATCGGCACCGGAAGATGGGATGTCATGTCTCGCACGTCTCGTGTGACCGAATGTGTCTGCCGTCACGGAAAGATGCTTGCATGATACAAATTGTAGCATGATAGCTTTTTTTGTGCTTTTACTTCATAAAGCAGCACCCTGGAAGTAGCACAGCAAAAACATAAAAAAAAACACTGACATACAATTATGCTTTAAAAAAAAAAAAAAAATGGTCACAAATCACATTTGCATCAGTAGGCTGTAAATCGAGTCTTCGTCTGGGAAATGACATTGTTTTTTTCCGGCACTTCTCAGAGGATGCTCTCAACATGAGAGGCACAGACTGTTTCCTTATTCTTCTCGTTTCAGTCATCTGACCTCATCTCGCACAGAGCTGTGAGCAAAGAGCCGAGCCGGCTGCCGAAACACATGCAGCAATCTACCTTAGCTCACAGGACACCCTCTGTAAATCACAGACAGGAAACGCCAGGGGCTGAGCACGTCTCCAGTGGGGGTGGTTGCCGGCCAGTCCTAAGCGTGGCAGGTAGCACGTATGGTGCAGGAGACCGGGGGCTTCTTGCTCTCCACATGCCGTACACACGGGGCGCACAGCACCGCAGACAGTCGGCACAGGCCCCGGCGGAAGACGCTGTTGGAGAGGCTGTAGATGAGGCAGTTGCAGAAGCTGTTGCTGATGGCCAGCCAGGTGGTGAGGAAGGAGACCACTGGGTTGCGGTAGATCCCGGAGCTCTCCAACAGGAAGTACAAGATGTAGGGCAGCCACAGGATGTAGAAGACGCTGGTGATGCGGAAAAGCACCATAGCGTAGCGCCGGTCCGGGCATGCCTGGCCGTCACCGGCGCCGCAGTCCTGCGGACCGAAGCGCAGGCGCCTTGCAGCCATGTCACGCGTGTGCTGCTGGCAGATCCGGAAGATGTTGCCATAGGTGAAGCAGACGGTGACAGAGGCTGGCGCATACAGTAGTGCCACAATGGAGGAAGTGTAGTGCGCATTGGTCTGCCATGACTCGGCGCACCACCTAAAGATGTCGCCATGGTAACCCGGCTTGCCCCAGCCGAAGAAGGAGGGCAGGAAGACGAGGCCCGAGTAAAGCCAGATGACAGCGATGCAGCTGCGCAGCCGGCACGGCGTCACCAGCGTGGTGTAGGACAGCGGCCGGGTGATGGCAACGTAGCGGTCCACGCTGATGCAGGCCAGTGACGCCATGGAAACGCTCTTCAGCACTGAAACCAGGTAGCCGAATATCTTGCAGGTGATCTCCTCGTTCTGGCTACCCAGGTAGTGCAGCAGCGAAAGCGAGGGCACCAGACAGCTGACGCCCACCAGCAGGTCCGCGTAGGCCATGGTCTGGATGAAACAGCTGGTGGTGTGGTGGTTGAGGAGCGGTGCGCAGTGGAAGACGAAGATGACCACCAGGTTGCCAGTGATGATAAGCACGGTGAGGAAGAGGATGACGGCCAACTCCAGCACACAGGTGTTGAGGTTCGGGAGGTATCCCACGCCCAGGAGGCAGAAACAGGGGTCGCTCTGGTTAACAGCAGAGGAGGAGTTCATTTTTGGACACGTTGTCAGTTCTGCATGGCTGCAAAACCACACTGCCCGTCCCTCTCCGTCTGCTTCCCCCGTCCTCAAAAAGCTCGTCTATTTATTGCCCCAGCTCCCCCTCTCTTGATGCCCCAGCCTCTGTTCTATAAGAGGCCGGTGCAGCCGTGCTGTGGGCAGCCCTCCATGCTGGAGGCTTGGGAAAAAAACTCCTTAAGGAGAAGTAAAAGATGCCTTCCTGCCCCGAGCTGGTGAAAAAGGTGGAGGAAAGAGGAGGACAGATGTTTGCCTCCAGTTCTCCCAACCTTTTCTTCAGTAGTCAGTTCTGGAGGGTCGGCAAGGGGCCCCCTTTAAGAAGAACTCCTGGACAAAGTCACACCTACACTCCAGTCCGGAGGAATGAGCCGGGGCCAGAGATCCCATAGCACAAACTTAAGCAGGCAAAACGCAAACACGCACGCTGTCCTCCACAACAACAGAACCCCGGCACTGTCAGAGTAAATGGCCATATGAAGAAGTTGGCGTTTCGAAGCAGTGGCCACAGTCTGTCGGGGGTAAACAGCCACCGCGATCCCACAGGCTCTGTGGTATGGATGCAGCCAGCAGCTCAGCTCAAATGTCTCTCACAACACTGTGTCCCTGATGTAGCGTGTCTCCTGCTTGCCCTCTCTCTCTCTCTCTCTTGCTCTCTGTTTGCCTGCTGCAGCACCAATGGTGGAAGCTCCTCCCCTCCTCCTCTCCAGCCAATGAGTGACTCCAGTAAAGACCACATTCCCCACCCCCCATACACCCTACTAATCCGGGCTGAAGGGGAATGTAACTGATTTAAAATTCTTTATTAGGTACAGGGTATCTGTATAAGTGAGACGTACTTTGTAGACTCTAGTTTCTCCGCTGGTGTATGTGTGTACATGTGTTTGTGGGTATTATGTGTCCATCTGTGGGCTCAGGCATGTATCTCCCCGTTTTTCCTCCTGCACCTGCTCCTCATCAGTATTCGTGAGCGGCCCTCATGAACGCCGAGCTCGGCCACCAGCACAGGGCTCCCCGGCCAAGGCGGAGGATGCCGGCCTCCGTGCCCCACCTGCCACGGGTCACCGCTGTTTCAGGTCCCGCAGTGGAGGTGGTCTCAATGGTTCTTCACGTCATGGTGAGAGAAAAGCAACTGAGCATTAGTACATGTCTACTGTAATGCGGGGGGGGGGGGGGGGATCCAAACAGGCATATACTCACTCTAACACACACACAGGGCCACACAGACCCCCCCCTCACCAGTACCCACTGGGTGCTTCCTGACATCTCCCAGTCATTGCTGAGGAGGAGGGTCACACTACGAGACAGTAGGAATGGGGGATTCCAGGTTTCTCCTGCCCCCAGCATCCCAGACGCCGTCTGGTTCCATACCTCCCATGGGGCTCTGGGTCGGGCCTGAGCCCGTCTGGACCAGTCCTGCCAACATCCTGGCTACTATACTGAAGAGCATTCCAGTACGGCAGCACCTTCAATGGGTCTGTTACCAGGGGTGGTTCTAGGGGGGCCAATGCTCCTGTGACAACTTGCATGCCCCCCCCGCCACCCCTAAATACATATGCTACCTGGGTTTGAAATAAATTTATTATTATTATTATTATTATTATTCACATTTATATATGCGGGTAAGATTTTGTGCAGTGGGAACAGACAAAAGACAGACGGAAGCATTTCCTTGACAGACTCTTCATGCGAAGGCGCTGGGTAGTCAAGTCACTTCAGCTGGCGAAAAATGAGGTTAACGGCAGAATAAAAATATTCAAACTTGAGGAAGCAAGACAGTCTAAAGGAGAAATCAGTGTGAGTTACATATTTGTAAAAACTGTAAAATATGACTGCAAAGCACTGCATAAATAATGCTTTTCAGAACTGCCTTTTGCTTCTTACTGCAGTCAATCTAGGGTAAATAATACTTGGAGGACATTAAGGTCAAATGTATCTGCCCCCCCCCTAACAGAACAACTGGTTCCAGTCTGCCCCCCCTCACCCCCCAAGTTTAACTGATCTAAAACTGCCACCACACTACACCATTTTCATTTAACATGGAGGTCTGAGATCTGAAGATTTAACCTTCTGATCACAATATAATTAAAATGCTAACCGTTTTTGGTGGTTATGATTTGGGCCTGGCATGAATGGACAAGCAAAGCATTGTGGGACTGATTTGTTTTTCTTTGAAACCCGGTACGTGTGTGTGTGTGTGTGTGTGTGTGTACGGGGGGTTTCCCAGTTCGGGCTGCACCTCCCCTCAGACTGTGTTTATTTCTGGTCAGGGGTCAACAGCGACACATCTGCTGGAGGTATGAGCCCCGCATGGGCTGACCTGCAAGTGAAGGTGCTGGCCCCCTGTTACCATAGAAACCTGCAAATCCCTAGATAAACACGGCGGCTACCCTCCATCTCCATGGCAGCAGGGAATCTCTTATCCTGTACCCCCCATTACCTCTGTCCCTGAACAGTATTCATACTGTGCTAACTGTACGCTTGAAGCTTATAGGAGGAAGTCTTTGTTGCTCCAGACAGAAAAAATATACCAAAAGCACGACGGATGGCCCACTACCTCATAACCTCACCGAAAGTACAATGGTCCATTAATTAGGGATTAGAAGTCCCACTACTAAAGTCGAACAGCTGGTCCAACACTGTCAGAAAGAACGGTACCAATTTGTACCTTTGATTATCACTGGGGCTGCACCCTCAGGGGTCTGCCAGTTTTACCCCAGTTGTACCTTTTAGTCTAATTTCAGGTACAGAAATAGACTCGGAGGAACATCCCCAAGGTACAAACAGCATTAATTTACCCCCATTTCTGTACTTTAAAAGGTACAGTTACCTACAGCTAGGGTACAATTGGCAGAACCTTGAGGGTACAGCCAGTGACAAGCGAAGGTACACACTGGTACCCTTTTCTCTGACAGTGTACTCAGGTCACATCATGTTAAATTGAATTCAGGTGGGAAGAGATAGAGATAGAATAATTGGTGGGAATGGAGACTGAAGCTCACGGGATCACTGCACTTTGCGACGGTAGGGATGGTCTGTGCGGCTCGGCACTGAGGACGGCGAGGGAGCTGGATCCCTGCTGTTTCTGCCTCGGCACAAAGAACCGCCTGCAGAGCTTCCTGTCAAACATTCCCAGTCCTCCTCCCCACCCCCAGCACTAACCCCAAAAAAGAAAACAGAGTAGCGGTATCTATGGCTTTTGAGGTACAGGACAGCAGACGCTGCTTGAGGTTTCCACTTCTCCAGCTGAAGTGCAGAAATCTCATAGCGGCAGCTGCAGGGGGAACAGCGGGGTGATTAAGATGAAACATAATTACCTTTAATAGGCACATGACTGCTTTTTAGCATGTTTAGTTTACTGAATGTAAAGCCAATAAGGTTCTTCTGGAGTCCTGGTGCAGGGAACAAACCATATTATGCTAAATAATAGCGCAGCTACACAAAGGTATTGGCAGGCAGTTCCCTTGACGATGACCACAATGTCGCACGCAGAGCCCCTTTCAAAAAGAAGGTTACCACAATGTGACGCTACGCCAGTCACTCATGGCGGAGTGCTGATCGTCCTCCCAAGCCGATAGTGATGCTAGCAGAATGTCACCGCTCTCCGTTAAGCCTCAGAGGATGCATCACGGCACATCTGTGTGGGCAGGGCATTCCACATTTACGGTCGAAGCCTTTCAGCTTTAACAGGAATTCCTGCAGAAGCCTTTGACGGTGATGCTCAATGGAGGGGGAAAGATATTCTACAAGGAAATATTTTTAAATTGTGTAACTGCTGGCCGCCAACGAAGCGATACTCAGTCCCTTCTGAAGTGGTACAGATGGACTTCCGTCTCTTTCATCTGCACACTGTCATCTTTCCCATTTCGGTCTCTGCTCCACTGGCTCAACTAAGGCAGAACTGTGGATTCCGATATGAAGGTGTCCGTCTCCTGATAAGCCGGATCGCATGAAGCCAGTCGTCTGCAATACCAGAAATATCCCGGGCGGCCTTATCTCAGCTCCCGCTGCAGCATAGCGCCGGAGATTCCCTCCCATGTGACACGGCCACAGCTAGCAGAGGAGCAAGGATCAGTTTTTTTGTGGATCTCCACTAAAATGATGTCACAATTCGAGAGCTTGGAGTCTAGGACAATGCTGGGGTAGAGGGGGTGCTCTTCAATGTTTGAAACCGCGAGGGATCGCAAAACAAGCGTGACAAATGGTTTCATAAAAAAACGGTTTGCAAACACGTTAGCTGGAATTTCCTGATGGGAGCGGGGGGGGGGGGGGGGGGGGGGGGGGGGGGGGGGGGGGGGGGGGGGGGGGGGGGGGGGGGGGGGGGGGGGGGG
>JAODKF010000046.1:32549214-32578019 GCA_026779585.1 Mormyrus proboscirostris
TCAAATCTAACAGTACAAGAACCACACAATCACCAGAGTCGGTTGCTAAAAAAATATCATTAAAACTTTCAGGAGTGGGAGGACCCAAAGACAGTCCACATTTTTGCTCCCGGGAAGGAGCAAAAACAAGGACCGTCTGCGGGCCCCCGGGGACCGGATTGGCTCTCATGTGTCTGCAGTGAGTCGTAAAGGGGTTTGGGAGCAGAATTGTTTTGTACTGTCAGGATACCCTCCCTAAGCACCCCCACCCCATAGCCGAGTGGTAGCAGGAAGAGTTTATTTAGACAGAGCGGGTGGGAGGTTTGAGGTGGGGTGGGGTTTCGTCTTGTAACCACCTGGGACCCTGCTACCCTAGGATGTGGATTTTACAACACGGCTGTTGCCATGGTACCCCTCTGCCAAAAAGAAAAAACACCTTAGACATATTGTTAAGTGAATAAACTAGCCTCATGCATAGACTGGTTTATATGACTTTAAAAACTCCGACCCGTGCAGACCTCCCCTGGACCACCAGCATAGGCAGGTGGGTCTCTCCTTGTACACAGCTCTCTGAGGGGTCTGTGGTGCTGTAACAACACTGAACAGTCAGTGCTGAATAGCAACAGTATGGTTCAAACATGGCAGCACAAGGTCCACCAAACCATTCTAAATGAAGTCATCTTTTCTTAGTCAAGACGTGAACTTTTCTCAGTGATTTAATATGGCCAGCATGGACAATATCATAAACAGGGGGGATTGGGTTGGTTTGGAAGACTAGTAAAGCCCTTACCTACTATAAAATCCACCCATACATTGATTTTGTAACGGCTTATCCAGAACAAGGTGATAAGAGGTCTCTCCCAGGTAGCATAAGGAGTGGTGGCTCTGAGGCTGGCGATCTGTGCCAACAATCAGAAGGTTGCTGGTTTAAATCCTATGAATGCCAGCAGTGATCCTACTTAGGCCCTTAACCTGCAATTGCTTTGTTCTGGGTATGATGTTAATCTTCATCTAGTCCTGCAAACATACAGGGAAAATTTGGGGGTTAGTGGCAGGATTGGGATTCTAGCCATAAGAAGAAACTCCCACTGTTCCATTTAGACTAGTGTGGTGCAGAGGTATCACCCACCACATGGCTATACTTGGGTTCTCATCCCTGAGATGGTTTGTTGTATGATGGTCTGCTATAATCAGCGCATGTTCCTTACCGAGGTAAATTCTGGTGGTGGAATGAGCTGCTGAATCAACTGTAATGTCTCTTATCAGAAATAACAACCTGGTAATACTGTCTACTAACCTGATTGGATTTAGTGCCCCCTGAACAGTATGATTAGGTTCCTACGATGTTAGTTGACAGCATGTACATTTGTAATGTCCTACTTGCCTCACTATGTCGCCTTGTACAAAAGCGTCTTCTAGACATGTAAAATGTAATTGTAAGAACAGAACTGGTAATAATGAATTTTAAAATTAAAATTTCTAGAATTCTAAATTCTAAAATAAGAAAGTAAAACTCCTGGCAGAACGTTTCCCAGTGCTTGCATCATTCTGGACGTGACCTAGAGGCGGAGTCAGAGATCTGCGACCGTGCTGCCAATGCTACCTCCTGCTTGCCTACTGGAAACCTGCTGGTCAACATCTGTGACCATCGAGGCCTCGGAGTGGCTCCACACGTGTGTCAGGTCGGCAGCAAAGCTGTACCTGACATCTTTGGAGGCCTCCAAGGCCCTAGAAAATCCCTGACGGCATCTTTCCTTGATGCAAAGCTCCAGCTGACACATCTCCAACCACGCAGGCCAGCAAATCTGTCTGAAACCCTGTTGTCCCTTCCGCAGCTTGTATGACAGAAATGGCTGACTGACTGTACTTCACGGAGCATTCCAATAAGCATCGGTAAGAGGCTTGGTGCCCATCAGAGTTTTGTTTGAGTATGTGTAATCAGCATGCATGAATGGCCTGGGACTGGGGAGCTCATATCTTTATCTACCCCCATCACTATCATTTCCCAACAAAAAAATGTCATCAGATATTTCACAATCCTGTTCTCAGTAATATAAACCGCATTTTGGCAGTCCAGCATTCTGGGAAAGGGCTGGCAGCGAGCGAGAGGGTTTGGCTGTCGGTGCTGAGCGCTGACAAGTGAGGGATCCAGAAGAGGGATCACACAATCCGGCCCGGCGACCTCTCTGGGCTGCGAGCTGTCACTGGGTCACGCTCGGCTCTCCGTCCTCCGGGCTGACGGGGTAGGGAGGCACCGCCTCTCAGGAAATTGCTTCTGAGGATCTGCCACATCGCCCACGTCGCCCCCACATTGTTTTCCATGGACGAACAGACGCACATCACAGTGCGGTGAACAGGCCAATTTCTCCCCTTTACCCCCCCCCCCGACCCCAATAGGGGGGCAGGACATTTACCCTCTGAACCAACTCTGCAGATCCTCCACTATTCCAGTATCTGGGCTGGGGGGCGTCTGACCACTTCATAAGAAAAGAGCAGCAGTTCAGTTGTAGTTTTTATTAACATTTTGAAAATGTGCTTGTTTTACTTCAGTTACAGACACAACGTTTATAAAGCTCCTTACTGGGTGATTGTGCCAAATATATTTTCAGTTAGTGTAGAAGAACAATTTATTTATTTCTTGGGTCCAGGATTTCATTATTTACACTAGCGCCCCAAATTGTGGAAACGATTCTAGTTTTCAGAGGTTGCAGAACTTTACTCAGCTGTTGCTCCTGTTACTTAGTTCATCATCCAATGTATGATATTTGTAAACATTCTTTGAGTGTTTATAAACATTACTGCCAAAAGTCATGTAGTAATTTTATGAACATAGCGCCAAGAATGGTAGGCGTCTCGACAATTTTGGCAACTAGCGTATGTGACATTCATGTAAAATGCATGTGGTCTGTAACAGCTGCAGGTGAAGCTCACAGAAATGCTGGACGGTTTGTCTGTCTTTTGCTCAGAATCAGTGCCCTTCGTGTGACCTGGCCGATGATGACACCCAGAAGTGGCAGAGTCGCATGTGAGGGGAATCGCAATTAAGGTACTTAAAGTTTTACAATTAGCCACGCCTTTGAGCCAGACCCAAACACAGCCATGCAGAGCACACCCCACAATGCAAAATTAAGCTGCATATTTGCTTTATGCCAGATTCCCATGTTGTCACGCAACGGTTGCGACTTTAATGGCTTTCCCTTGACCAGCATTTTTCTTAAGGTCACGGAAAGGGCTCAGAGAGCAGAACCACAGGGTTCCGGTGAAGTGCGTTTGAATCCGCCGCGTGCTTTGCACTTTGTAGCGTGTTACCAGACCTATTCTGCAAATTAAATGTTAATATAAATACTTACTGGCAAGATTTTAACATTCTGTTTTTAAGTAGGTATCGTAGTTACATTTTAGCGCCACAATGCAACAAAGATTATGTGGAACGTGGACATGAAGCGTCATGTTTCCTGCATTGCGAAACAAAATGACATTGGTTCTTAATGAGGCTGCACTACATATGACGAAAGCAATGGGAGCAGGGCACATTTTCAGAATAAAACAAGCATGTTTGAGCCATTTTTGCCCTCCGATTCCTTTATTTCCAGCTGATGCTCTTCGATGAATCACAGTGTTTTTGTTTTGGAGAGGCAATTAATGAAGACAATGTGTGACTAAGCGGCGCCACAGGTGTGATGACTGCCTCACCTAAACTCTCAGACACATTTAGCCGGTAGCTATAACCACCCGGAACACCTTTTGTCACACAAGCACGCACGGACGTTCCCATAAGCGAGCACCATGCTATCAAAACAGACAGAGGCAACAGAGAGCTAAGGAAGCGAGGAAACCCACAGCATGTTGCAAGAGAGAGAGAGGTGGCTGGAAGCAATGAGCTATTCTTAGAATGGTTTTAATTAAATTCCAAGGCTTTTTTTTCATTCATCTCAAAGTTCTGATTAAGAACAATGAAGACAGTAATAAGTGCAGCAGTACCTGAAATGTGAATTTAAAAACACAGGTCTCAGGATTTAAACATTGGCGCTTTACTCGCCAGTTACTTTTAGTTAAGAGAGAATGTATTCAGGATGGACACTGATTTGTTGTGTCGGAGTGTGTATTTCTGTTTATGTGCGAGTATGGGCAAGTAGGTCATAAGTACAGGCTACAGGCAAGAGAGAACTATCCAGAGAGTAGGTAGTAATCAACAGGGCCCGGAGAGTACGCCCAAAGAGAAACAACAAGGTTAGGGAAGGGCAAGGCAGGCCGGACTCGCCCTGCCAGCGGAGCTGAAGATATGGCAGCTCACAGGTGATCCGGACACCCAGATAAGCTGCCGCATTCCCCCCCCCGAGTCCATAAATCCCGAGTGTGTGCGTGGATAGCGTGCTTGTCAATGAAAAAAGAGAACTCGGCTGAAGAAGCTTTTCTCTCAAAGGCTTCGAGTATGGAGTAGTCTTCCTGATAACGTAGTGCAAGCTGAATCCTTGGGTTCCTTTAAATCAGAGCTAGATATGATTTTAACAACTCTGAGCTATTAGTTAAGTTCTCCCCAAGCGGGCTTGTTGGGCCGAATGGCCTCCTCTCATTTGTATAGTTCTTATGTTCTTATAAGTCGCCCCGAGAATGCAGTCCTTGCCAGACCCTGGCGAGGGAAAGCAGGACACAGAGAATGTCTGTACGTTTACCACTCTTCCATATAAAGTGAAAAGGACCGTGGGCTTTTCAGCGGAAGGGAGTATCTCAGTATGCTTTAGGCGTGAGGTCAGGGAGACATGAGCGCTGATCAAGGCCTCCGCTTGTACGTGATAGCCCACAGACGCACAGACACGTACACACCTGCCTGGTTTACAGCAGGGCCTGTTGCCTCTCTGCTCATAAAGCCTTCTGTCTCAGCTTTAAATGAAGCGGGGGGGGGAGTTATCCTGAAACTCAGGGGGCAAACAGAGCAAAGGAGCCGGCAGCAGGCATCAGAGTTTCCCACGGCTCCCAGCCCAGATATAAGCTTATAATAGCCCAAGATGTTTCTCAGGAATAACTCAATTGTGATTAAGATTTTAAAATTGGGGCTATATTTTCTTTTTTTTTACAGTCGACAGAGCTGGTTTAAGCAAACAAACATCAGAAAACTACAGTGTGTGTGTGTGTGTGTATGTGTGTGTGTGAGTGTGCGTGCGTGTGTTTGTGTGTGTGTGTGTATGTGTGTGGGTGAGTGTGGCTAGCATTCTTGTAAATGAAAAATGAGAACTCAGCTGAAGAAGCTTTTTTCTCAAAGGCTGCAGATTACAATGAAAATGTGGCAGAAATTTACTAGGCTGTAATATAAAGTTTGATTAACTAGATCCAAAGATCACGTCAGCCGAGTTGGAATGGCCTGACAGGAGACAGGGCCATGTGACACAGGACAGACCAGGAAGCAAAGTCTTTATTTGGCAAAAAATGGTCATTTTTGGGGTTAATAGGATGGACAGCGCACAACAGAAAGCAAACTGCTGCTTTGGTTATGAAGAGAAACCAAAACAAGGCAGAATATAAAAAATCTTGAGTGATCATGATTTTGTGGAGGTGAAAAAAAAAACAGGAAAAATGGTCAGTTATAAACATTTCAAGGAATGAGCGGGGAGGTACAGTGAGGACAGTCATCACAGACAACCTCGCTTCCCCGATTTTTCTCTTCCTGAGACTGCCATATTCCCTACAGTCAGACAAATATAAAATACAGACTTCCCTGAGTTACCATTATCTGTGTTACGATATTTTGACTTCACTGTACAATGGGTACATGTTTTTCATTTTCAATATATTATTCAATAAATTACATGAGATATTCAACACTTCATTATAAAATAGGCTTTGTGTTGATGATTTTGCCTGACTGTAGGCTAATCTAAATGTTCTAAGCATGTTTAAGGTAGATTAGGCTGTGCTATGCTGTTTGTTAGGTAGGTTGATATTTTCGGCTTACAATAGGTTTATGGTAATGTGACCCCATCGTGACCTGGGGAAAGACTATAGGCATAAAAAGCTTTAGGTGCAGGTCTCTGATATTACGGCATTTCACCCATCCTATCATTCTATCTACGCCAGGAAAATACTGACTGACAATTCATATAAATGCACAAAACCGGTGCCACTTAGCACAAGACATTAAACTTCCAGTCTTGACATGTAGGATCAGGCGAGTTTGATATGGGGATATTATGCAGCTCTGGGAAAAATTAAGAGATCACGGCAAAATTATAAGTTTAATTCATTTCTCAGTTTATGGCTGGGAATAATATGCACCTTTTTGTAAACTCCAGTCTGGTTCTTCCCTGCTTCACACTGATGAAGGGTTTCTTCTATGCTTTATGAGACTTCAGACCTGCTTCTGGGATCCTGATGTACTGTCCTAGCAGTGCACTTCACACCTGCACTTAATGCTTCCCATTCCTTTTGAAGGTCACTTGGTGTCATCCTCCAATTCTTGAGAAACTGTTGGATAATTTAACGGTCATCTCCGGCATTAGAACGTCACTTCCGCCCTTCACCTGGCTGGTTTCTGGTCGTTCCCTGTGTCTCCTGCTTCACCTTATTCTTGTACCGCTGTCGTAGAAATTTTGAACCTAGAAGAAATCTGCTGTTCAGTGTAACCTTCTGCCAACAGAACCAAGATTAAATCAGGATTTAAAAATGCAGATTTTTTTTTTTTAATATAGAGCGGCATCTTAATTTTCTCAAGAGCTGTATATACTATAGTTATCTCTGTTCTTATTCTTGATTTATTCCTATATTAATTTGTTTGGTTTCTATAGCGCTTGTCTATTTTTGGGTCACAGGGGTCCGGAACCCTTGGTTTACACCAGTAAAAATGTCTATGAAAAAAGAAACCTGGCTTCCTTTATTTATGACAGACCTTCAGTTTAATCTTTTCCTTGAGGATTTCTGCAGGAAGAGCATGGGGAAATTTTGTACGAT
Organism: Mormyrus proboscirostris; assembly: GCA_026779585.1. Lineage (NCBI taxonomy): Eukaryota > Metazoa > Chordata > Actinopteri > Osteoglossiformes > Mormyridae > Mormyrus > Mormyrus proboscirostris. The sequence continues at coordinate 32,556,136 of JAODKF010000046.1, forward strand.
TAAATGTGACATAGTGGAAATAAGACATCAAAAGGTAAAGTTAAAGCTCACGATTCAGGTGACTAACATCCAGAATATGCACGTCACTATCCCTGAAAGCATCGCCTACAGTCAGCAAGAGATTAAGAAATAAAGTACGTCGTGTTTCATTGGACAAAAACCATTTATTAATCGTTATTCTAATTTGTGTGAAGGTGAAGGCACTAAGAGCTGCCCTTAAGCAAAGATTATAGATAAATTGCAGTGAAAGATGAATGCACCAAAATGTGTAATGCAGTACGGGATAATACAAGGTATAAGGTAACGAGCAAACCTTTTTTTGTATACAGCAGCCTCATGACGGAGAGCTGTGGCCCAGCAGAGTGTCGCAATCAGCACCATTTAGCACCTAATGGGTAGATGCCCTTTGTACATGGGCTTGTATGCTGTGCCTACGATCAGAAGGTTGTCGGTTCAAATCCCTGCTATATAAATAAGACGTAAATGTGTGCAGCTGTACCCGCGTGGCCATCCATGTGTGGACGAGTTGACGAAGCACTGGCTGCCCCTGTCTGCAGACACAGCTCTCATAAAACCCCGATTCCGCTCTCCATGGCGGCCACCTCCCCACTGTGCTGAGTCTCAGGCATAATAAGATTGATTAATGATCAATCTCCCCTGGGCGAGGGAATCGAGGTGCTGAGCAAAAGAAGAGTAGCCGTTTCGCTCGTGTGATTGAGTTCATGCCCCCCCCCCTCCCTCGTCGGCCATGCCTGCGTTATAATTGATTTGCCAAACCGGGGAAGTGCTGCTGGTCCTGAAAACAGCTCTTTATGAATGAGGGGGAGCAGGGAGAGCAGACTGGCAGATGAAAGAAGGGCTGCCAAGTTCAGGTCTGAGATCCCATCCTCCGGCCTGATTTTTATCCAGCTCCGTTCAGCATGGAACGTACATGGGGAATAACATCTAAATGCTGAATTCAATTATCTGTGTAGGGGCTGTATGCAACTTAACCATGCAGGGCTTGAATTGTAGCTAAACATCTGCTTTTCACTCCATATACTCAATGTAAAAGCATATAGGCACTGACACGTACACACTGAGACATGGGCTGGGATTTCATTATGTTTCTGGATTGCACAATAGTCATAGCATTGGTATTATTCACCTAGCTTGGCTTTTTATTTTACATTATGCCCTATGTGAGAAGCAAAGAGTCCATTTTAGGTTGAACACCTGGGATTCTACACTAAAATGCTGAGTATATAGCAAATTATTTAAATTGATCGACTTAAGAAACTACTGAGCCTGAAATGCAGCTTTTTTCACCTCACACACACACAAGCAGACAGATCCGCACATGTATACACACATATACACACACTCGAACGTTTGTATCTAATGATGTATGAGGGGTTGAGGTGGATTAACCTGTCAAGTCACCATACACAGATATGCACAAGCTACAAACACACACACACACACACACACAAATCCACACACACTAAGACACACGCATATCCGCACTCATATACACGCAGATACACGGACTCACAGGAACACACAGACAGATCTGCACACACGTACGCACACATACAGATACATACAAACCCACGGATCCGCAAACATATATACACAGACATACACAGATCTGCACCACCTAAACACAAAGACCAGGCAAATCAAGGGTCACATGTTCATACGTAATGAAATTGAAAGCGCTTCACATAAAAGTGTGGTCAGATTGAAGGGGTCTTGTCGGCAAAATGTACAGGCTAAACCCCCTCTGCTAGGCCCAACACAACTTTTTGTTGGGGGGGAGGTGCAGAATTTGTTAGTATGAAAGACATTAAAAGCAAAGAAAATAAAGTAAACACATATTTAAAGTGGAAAAATAATAAGATAAAGAGCATAAGGGCACATATACTAACTAGTTTTAAAGTAACTATACAAGCTCTTTCTGTAATTTCTGGAGGGTTAATTAGTTCCTTGCTTTGCCTCCAGCAAACCCACCAGTGAATAAGAAGAGGAAGGATGTTCCTGCTGCCTTAGTGCGTGGAGCTGCTATCTCTCCTATGGGTGAATTAACTCAATCTGAGCTCAATTAAACCATTAAGAAATAATGAAGGCTTTCCACAGTGGGGCCTTTATAAAAGGACGGGGGATTTGGCAGCGGCCTGAATGCCTTCTGTGTAGCTTTTGGGTGATGGCTGCAGCTCCAGCCTTGGCTTTATGAGTACACGTTACTATGGTAACAATCTCAGATGCAAAAGCAGCGATGAGCTGAGGATCAACTGTGATGGCCAGAGATTTGTAGCAAGAAGGTTGTTGACTCAGATCCCAGGTCGGGCTAGAAAAACGAAACATTTTTATAATGAAAATATTGAGATTTTGTAAGATACGACAGTTCCTTTTCATAAAAGCCAAGATGTGAACAATAAAAAGAAACAATGTAATAATAAATTTATAACAATGCAAAACAATGGGTGTCTGGTATCACTGTGTGGTGATGATTCTTAAGGACCTGTGTTGCAATCGATACTTGAAAAGTATCATCTAGCTTCTAGCAGCAGGTCTACGCAGTGTGTTCACCCACAAGGTGGCAGCAGAGTCTCAGTGTCCAGAAGATCATAACTGCATCCGTTCTTGAAAGCTTGCACATAAATAAAAAAATAATCACAAATTATCAAGAAAATTATCATGGTTTTAGTAGCAGGAAAGGGTGTAAGGGTGTAAGATTGGAAAACATAACCATGTGATTTGCATGCCCCAGTGAGAATTCAAGCATCCATCGTCTAACAAGCTGATACAATTGGTGGCCCAGCAGCCTATCTCAGATGGCACAGGGTACGAGGCATGGGAACACCCCAGACAGCATGTCAGAGGAAAAACAAACAAAAGAAAATAAAATATTCACCAGATCATGGATGGGAAATGACTGGATAGGGTGTCAGGCATCTAGAAACTAAAACTTATTTAATTATGTTCTTGAAGGCAAATTGAAACCACGGGGAACCTTCAGTTAAAAGTGATATGAATATGAACAAGCAATTATGGAAGGCAGCGACCGTTATTGTCGCGACACAGACAAAATTCACCGCCTTCAGTGACCCAGGACAGGGCGACAACCCGTTGCACCATACACACCAACACATGATTTGAAAACTGCAATCTTAGCATGTTTTTCAACTGTGGAGGAAAACAGAGAAAATCCCATGACGTGATCATGCAAACTCCACACACACAGTTTGCGCGGGGAAACACTGGTCTGCACAGCTACAAGTCTGAACCTAGTGGTAATAAACTATCTATCCTTTCCACATATCTGACTTAAAGCATCAAACAGTGAGTTCACGTGGCTTCTTGTATAGTGCACTACCTCTTTTACCGAATACACATCCTGGGACAGTCTACATCGGGGTGGGCAATCTTATCCGCAAAGGGCCGATGTGTATGCAGATTTTAGGGATAACCTGTAGGTCAGCCGTTCAAACCCAGGTGTGAGGACTCTTCACCCAATCAGTTCTCTTATTAGTAATCTAATTAGGGAGTTGCAGTGAAAACCCACATACACACTGGCCCTTTGCGGATAAGATTTCCCACCCTTGGTCTAAATCAACCCTTTATCAGCCATGAAATACGCTTCACTGAGTAACAGCACCACCTGCTGGAGACACCTGCTGCATTAATTTCCCGTATTTTACTCTCTGAATTCTGAAGTCCAAAACTGGTATTTCCTGCTTTTCATTATACAACTCTTAGGTATCGCGTATAAATTGATTTTGCCATAGTAACATTGTCCATTAAATAAAAGCATTAAATGGTTGACAGTTTAGTGTAAATTTAGCTGCCATTAGCAGATGGTAAAAGGCTGCTTAAGATGGGACACATGGGAGTTAAAGAAAAACTACGCTGCCGACGCTGTATTAATGGATACTTTGCCAGCATTTTTAATTTCATGACGTAGTTTGGGTGGGTACGATGGCCTCACAGTACTCAGACAGGGGTTCGAGTCTGTACCATGGCACATTCTCCCTGTATCATCAGTATTCCAGTTTGCCCTCACAGTCCAAAACCGCGCTGAGGTTATTTGGAGCCGATGTGAGTGGTGTGTGACTGCGCCCTGCGATGGGGTGGCCCCCCCATCCTGGGGTATTTCCTGCCTTGCGCCCATAGCCTCTGGGACAGGCTCCAGGCCCCCCGCAACCCGGAAGAGGACAAATGGTTACAGAAAATGGATTGATGCATATAGTTTTAAGAGCCACTATCTTCCCCCTGATTTCACTGTTAGTTCCAAGACTTTGAATCTTCTCAATCATTTGATCGGGAGAAAAAACAAACGATCAAATGTTAGCTAACCCAGCCAGTCAAGATATTTCTCCTGTGATACTACATGGAGGTGCACCCACAATGATCCTCCTGTCTCTGATGACTGCTAGAACCTACAATCTTATCCATCTGGTTGCAATTATTGCAAAATTTAATTTAGTTTTTTTTTTTTCTTTCTAACATTGACTCATGTTAGTTTCTTTTCCAAGATTGATATTTAAGGCTTTTCCAAAAATAGTAGTCATCAATCATCATCTGTTATTGCTTTTGTTTGTACCTTGATCTGTAGAGCAGCTCCCAAACGGAGACCTGACCTCCACCCCGACAGTCACAAAGCACACAGAGCAGCCTCCTCTCACACTTTGCCAGGCAAGAAGGGAGTGGCGTGGGTCAGACCAGAGGCTCGGGGATGCTTAATGGTGCCAAGGCACCCTGTGGCACGTAAGAATAAGGGTGGTTCCTCATCATCCAATAATTTGTTACACAAATGGTTTGGACACCAAGCCACTCCGCCTGGTGTCTCAGGCATCATACACAAGTGATTTGATCAGAAAGACACATTCCACTCAATGCAGGTCCTCACTCATAGACCCTGACCACTTGCTACACGCTTCTCAGACAAATCCAAAGTCCCTTTTTCTGCACGCATTAACACACAAAGACTTATCGCCCAATCAGCAAACCAGAGCTTCTTAAACCTGCTAAAGGAAAAATACTGATAAAATGTCACAAATGGTGGAGAGATTTTATTCCCGTGTACAATAGTTTTCATGATTTTTCTTAATTTTAAAGCATTTAGCTTGAAGCGTACAAAAATACACATTTTGGGGTGCCGGTAGGCCGAACATCAGTGTTAGCTGCCTCTCTGATTGGTGAGTCCCCAGGCGGCTGTTCCCACCATGAAAGGGGCAGCAGGGGAGTCAGAGGAGAAGCTCAGACACAGCCCTGCATTGTCCATGGGAGTCGTTTCCAGTTTAGGTTTAAAATTTGGTTTTCAGATGCTATTCCCAAAAGGCCCCAGTGGTAAATATGTCCAACTCTGTTCTCATCTGCGTTAAAATGTTAATTTTCTAAAATAAACTCCTGGAGCTTAATATTTTCCCTATTCTGGAAAGATCCCGCCCAAACCAGAAAAAGGGGCACAAGATTTTCAGTGAGCATTTTCCATTTACCAGCTGTCATTCTTACGACTGGAAGGTCTCTCATGCTTATAGCGATTTTATTTTTCATGGAATGCCACATAATGTCAATTACAACAGGCGCGCCAGTGCCAAAGGTGGTGTTTCAGTACAAAAGCAGAAGGCGAGGTCACAAAAAAAAATCTATTAAAAGGGGACATTTAAAATATACCCACGAACATAGTTCTGTCAGTCTACTCCCAATCCCAATAAAAACGGCAAGGCAGATAAATGCGGGGGCACCTGACATAGTGACACGGAGGGTCACGCACGCAGCTCACAAAACAAGGTGCGTTGCATCAAACCAAAAAGCAGAACCCCCCCCTCCTCCCCCCCGGTCAAACTTCACAAACACAAATATTAACCAGGTGTGGCTGACCAGCCCTATGAAGGGATAACCCGGCCATTGAATCATAAGTGCACAAGCACATGGCCAAACCCTTTCCACATGCTTCAGCGATTAAAAAAAAAAAATGATAAAAATCCAGTCATCCATCCAACCATTTTCCAGACTGTGAGAGAGAGAGAGAGAGAGAGAGACAGGCAGCAGATGATTCTAGGAAAGTATGACAGATAATCCCCACCCTGGGCAACCCTTTCCAGTTAAGCTATTACTTATCCAGTGATTCTCTACCCAGTACTCAGACACCCCCGGACAATCCACATTTTTACTACTCCCTCCTAGCTCCCCACACACCTCTACCAGGCATTCAAGTGTTTTTTTATTGGCTGAGAGTTGGGAGGGAGCTAAAATGTGCACTGTCCGGGTGGCCCTTAGGACTCGGCTGAGAAACACTGCAACAGAGGGTCGCAGTGAGCCTGCAAGGACGGGGCATGATACAGGGCAGACTCACATGCATACGATCACACACTTAAGAGTCAACACCTCACCTAACTGTACAAAACCATTTCTAAAATGATTATAATAAGCAAAATATTTAAAAAATACCAATGATGACATGTACCCTCCTTTACTGAGGACGCAGTGAGTAGCTGTGGACACTGTGTCTGAGTAGTTTTTTCCTGAGTCCCGGTTTTCAAGTGCAGTATTGCAGCATTTATTAGTTACCATAATATTACAGTAATATACATTTTAACCGCACACTACCTCATCAAAATGCAACTTAACATTGCGCTGAGTCTCATACACCATTTATACCCATCAGACGAAATTAACCATGTGATACCATCACATTCCTTGGTGGTTCTGTCATTTTAATGTTAAAAACGGAAAGACCATAAAAGACATGTGATTCTACAGTCCCTAAATGCACACAAATGAATATCGAGAGGTGCAGATGTTGCCCATATAAAAACAGGACACCAGTGATGTGCCATAAGTCCTGTAGGAGCCATCAAGGGATGCCACACAGTAGGTCAACTGGCTGTCACATCACCTACGTGCAGGGTTGTGTGGACACATGATGTCAGGGAAGATCCCCCAGCACCAATGGTCCATGTGTCATAATGTTCCGAACCTGACGATTCAATAGCAGCCCATGAATTGATTGTAAAAAATAAACGTTTTCACTCCCTGACCTACTAGATAAATGGTTAGAGGGCGGATGTGTGAGTGAATGTTTTCTGTCTGGTTCACATCAGAAATCAAGAATTAACTCGACATCTGCTTCCCCCCCACCAATGTCTCATATAATCCAGTGCCTGCTGGAACACGCTGCGGGACTGGGATTGCCCCCGGGGACCAGCACAAGCACTGCAGAAGGTAACCATCTCACAGCCAAAAGGCTTGGCATTCACAAGCACTTCTGACCCCAGATCAACAGCTCTTTCTATAATGTGTTTTTCTTCTACGCTTGTGCCTTTAAACAAGCAGTGATCCGATATTACCTTGTCAGCTTTTTAAATTAGATCTACGATTTAATAAAAGAAATACGAAATGATAAATAAGCAGCTTTTTTAAAAAAATGTTGAGGCTCATTGGGGAGAATGGCCTCCACTCACTTGAAAATTTCTTATGTTCTTAAGATGGACACAGTGTTTGGGGTTGATAAACAGCCTTTGGCATTGTCCGGCCGGCTGCTTGCATCTGCTTTGCATTCCAGTGCCTGGACACGTCGGCCTCCGAGCCAGAAACGACACAGTAACGTTAAACAGCACCAACAGGCTGCGGAGACAGGTGCAGGGTGGGCAACCTCAACACTACATGGGGTCCTCCATGAGCAGGGGCTTGCTGTCAGAGCCGCAGTCCTGGAGCCGGCCGTACTCAAAGTCGCTGGAGCCTTCCTGGAGGCTGCGCTCGTGAGCGTTATCGAAGCTGTTCTTGCCATGGATCTGCTTGAGGTGCTTGCGCAAGACTGGCTTGTGGGCGAACACCATGTCACAGTAGTTGCAGCGGTGGGGCTTGTCACCGCTGTGCAGGTTGAGGTGGTCCAGCAGTGAGCACTTTTGGGTGAATGTTTTGCCACAGATCTTGCACTGGAAGGGCTTGATGCCGGCGTGGACGCGCATGTGGCGATGCAAGTTGCCCTTCTGGGTGAAAGTCTTGCCGCAGAGCAGGCACATGAAGAGCTTGTGCATCTTCAGGTGGTTGGCGTAGTTCTCCAGCTGACGGAAGACGCGGGCACATTTGGGGCACTGGTGGTACCACTGCAGGCCCTTGTCTACACTGCGCAGGTGCCCTCCCAGAGATCCCTTGCCCGCCGGACCCCCAGCGGGGCTCAGGGCGTAGCCCTGCAGGGGTGGCGCTGCCATCTCGCCCGCCCGCGTGTCAACGGTGGAGTTGATGAGCGAGTGTTGAGGTTCGGGCGTGTGCAGCGGAGGGGCGGAGCCAGAGGCAGGGAAGCGCCCCTGTAGGCTGCTGGGCATGTCCGTCACACGGTCGCACACAGACTCCACCTTCACGATGGTGATGGGGCTCTCTTCGCCCTCGCTCCGATCCCGGGTCTGCCTCGAGGGCGGTGAACATGGCTGGATTATCACATCCTCATCATCGTCGTCATCCTCATCATCGTCATCATCCACCTCCTCCTCCTCCTCTTCCTCCTTCTTCTCCGCCTCGGCCGCCGCCAGGCCCCGCGGGCCGTCCTGTGTAACGGCGCGCTCCTCCGGAGCCTCGCGGGGCTTGATGAATTTGTTTAGGGCCTCAGTGCACCGCTCTACGACGTGACCCATCTGCAGGAAGCTGGCCACCGTCAGGTAGTTGACCAGCTCCAGCTCGGGGAACTCCAGCGTGCCGGTGTAGCAGGACAGCAGCAGACGGCGGCCCACCTCTGCCTTCTGCAGCATGGAGATCTGCACCTCCCGTGAGTCCTGCAGGAAGAACTGGTCGCGGAGGAAGGGCGAGCCGGCGGCAAATACCACCTTGTGGCCCGGCACCTCCAGATCATTGATGCGGACCGTCACATCGCAGAACCGGCTCTGGCGGCGTAGCGCGTTCATCTTCTGCAGCATGGAATCCCCGAAGGTGGAGAAGCAAAACTGCAGGATAACCGGGCTCTGGGCCATGGTTCACCGGGCCTGTGGGACCAGACAAGGCGGCACGTGTGTGAAATTCGCCAGAAGCCTTTGCCGGAAAATGCTGTCTATCCAGATTGCAGTCATGAACGCAAATCTCATTTTATATTTTTTTTTAGGAATTTACAGAGGCAACAAAACATGTGCTTTAAGACAATACACTCATGCACTCCCATATTAGGTCATTCCATTCAATTATGATAGTTAACTGACGTACACAAAAGTTGAAATGAACACAAAAGCTTATTTGGACATACTCAGCAGCCGACAGATTAGTAAGACTGATGCATATTATGGTGTATTACTTTCACTCGCCTCGTGGAGGAACCCAGAAACCTGCGCTTTAAATGCACATTTGTCTAACTGTTGCTTTGCAATATACTGGACTTCAGTGCGGCTGGCTGCGGTTTAACCGCGACAGTGTTTGTCTGACAAATCGTGTAATCCCCCAGGCTTCCCCACCCGGCGCTGAACCGGCGACGGGGCAGGCAGACGCGCACTGAACGCGCCGCATTATCATACTAGTTTAGATCGGTTTAATTAAGCGCGTTGCCGCCTATGTAAAGGTAACCGAAGGTAGACTGGAGGCATAATGATGATGACGATGATGATAATCTACACGGCTGCCGCTCATGTATCGGCGGCGTGACTCCGTGATCCCGGTACTTCTGGCTCTACAATAATGTTCACGTCAAAGCGGCTCGCTGGCCAGCAGCATCGGGCCACGCTTACAGTCAAAAGCCACACGATCCTGGTGGCAAACGTGCTCTCGCATGAACGGAACAGCTTCCGAGAGGGATGCCTTTTTTATTTTTAGCTCTCCTGAGAAAGCTCCAGAGACACGGGTCTGGGTTACCTACGGATCCAGATTGTGAGTCCCGAAAATGGCAGATCTCCGGAAGAATACCGAAGAGGAGGAGCCAGAAACGAGAACGATCTAGATATATGGGTGTTTAAAGGCGTACATCTCAATTCGTGCACCGATTATTTTATTTTTAAAAAAGATGTCATTTAGGGTTTAATCTAAAAAAACATACTTGGATACACATTCTCTTTTTCCTCACACTATTTAATATTTTATAAACCTTATAAATTTGTTCAGATTTCGCGACAGCAAAGGGGTTAATAAGGAGCCCACTATATTTTCTCTTTCAGATGATAGCTGGTGATACGTCTCCCGTGGCAGTGTTATTCAGAGATGAGACAGATAAAGTAAGAAAAACAAATAACATGGAATTTTTGTAGGATCAGAAAGTGTCCGTACTTTTGCTATCAAATGTCTAAGCTTTTCTGAAGACATAGATTTTTTGAAAAGTTAATGTGTATCAGCTGAGTATCACATTCGAATCAATAATGAAAATGTAGTATTGCTGAGTAACAAGATATATTTCTAATACAGCTACAGAATATGATAATTATTCAACTCCCATTCAGGACTGCTGTTTTTAATTGCATAATAGTTTGCACGGCAATGAAACTCTGTTTAAACAATTAAGTGTTTGGCAACGCCATACTGACACGTAATCTACAACTGTAATGAATATTGAAATCCCGCCCAACCATATGTTTAAGCTGAGCTGTCATGAAACTTATGGAAGACAAAAAACGGCATTACACCAATAAAGGGTATGGCAACAGAGATTTACAAAACGCTTAAAGTTCCGAAACGCGTAATTGGCAGCATCATATACAGTCATGGGGGAATAGACAATAGGCCACACCTAGAGCCGGATCTAGGCACAGCCATTGTGGGAGTTCCACTATATTTAAATATATAAAAATCTCTTCTGAAGTCACAAAGGTATCAGCGCGTTTTTGGAGAACAGTGGAAATTCTTGTTCGATTTGTTACGTTATTCTTAATGAAATTGTAAAATTGTATTCATTGTGCTACACAGAAAATTGCTTTAAACATTTCCTTGGACTGCCTAAATAACACTTTGCACAGTTCTGCAAATAGTTTAGTTTATTATTTATATAATAGTATATTCCAGTACTATACATAGTTTCTAAGTATGAATAATTGCACAAAATTTAAAATTGTAGGGAGAATTGGGTATACCTCATAATTCAGTCATGTGCAGCACCACCTTTAGCAACTATAACTTGAAGTAAACATTTGCTGTAGGAGTTTTTCAGTCTCTCACATCATTTTGCAGAAATCTTGGCCCACTCTTTTTTTACACGTAACTCTTTGTACAACAGCAAACCGCCCTTGATGGAAAAGAAGGTCCAAAATTGCACATACAGTAGTGGAATAAAACTTTTACAAAGGAAAAAGGAAAATTCCACTGTTTATGCTAAAGACCTGAAGGATGACCTGATAAATTCTGGAACAAATGTATCAGTGCAAACTCTAAGAATATTAAACAAGTAAGGCCTTCTTGGCCAGACATCTCGCCTCACTCTACTCATACCCATGAAGCACGTTAAAAAGTAGCCTCTCTTTTGTCGTAATGAAGTGTTTATTTATGTAGCTGGTCATGGGACTTATTAAAGTAAACTTCCCTACCTTCTTCCATCCATACCAATTTGCATACCACTCCAACCGGTCTACAGCACCACACTGTCACATTTGGACAACTGGACAACACTGTTCCTCGATTTCAGCTCAGCATTCAGTACAGTAATAAACAACTTAAAAGTTGTCCGAGCTCGGACTGAAAATATCATTAAGTGGATGGATCACAGACTGCCGAGGGAGGGGACTTAATCTCTGCTCAAATCAGTCTGAGCAAGAAAAACCCCAAGACCTACCACATCAGCCCCCTACTGTTCACACTCCTGACATCTGTCTCAATCACATCATGAAGTATGCAGATGACACCATCATAACAGGCTTCAAATGTAAGGGAAACAGGTCTGCAGGAGGTTAGAGAGCTTGTAGAGTGGTGCAAGACCCCCAGTCTGCTGCTCAGTGTTGACAAAACGAAGAAATGACCGTGGGCTTCAGAAGAATCCAGGCAGAGCATAACCTACTATGCATCAGTGACTTGGCTGTCAGCAGTGTTGAAGCATTGCATTTCTGCATGAGCACCTCACTGAGGATTCCTTCTGGTACCAGCATGCATCTTCCCAGCAAAACCACTGTAGCTCCTGAGCCAGGCGAGACTGAGACCGCCAATTCTGTCCATCTTCTTTTGAGGCACCGTTGAGAGTGTCCTTACAAACCACATTATGGCCTGGTTTGGGTTCTGCGACACCTCACATCACCGGTACCTCCAGCAGGTTATTAAAACAATAGAGAAGATTGCTAGGACTGTATGTATAAGTAAACTCAACTATGTTCTTAGAATTACTCAAATATGTATTCTTTGACTGTTTACTGAGGCCTTAGTTGATGTATTTTCATCAAACTTTATTCACATTACCAGACTTTCTTGCAGTTAAAGGGGGATAATAATTTTCATTGCAGATCTATAAAAGCTATAAAAGTTTACCAAGTTTTCTTCAATGTGTAAACTGATTTGATATGATAATCCTTTTTAATGGTGTTTGTTTCTGTAAAGGGGTAAAAGTTGCAGTGGCAAGTTATTCCATGTCTCAGTTTGTAAACCTGTGTCTGATTGTAAGCATACTTGATATTTGTGCATGAGAAGTCAATGCAGTGTTGAAGTGCATGCTTCAAAGACAATGAGACCAACATAATTACAGAAGAATAACAAGACTTAATGAAAATCTATGCACTTACCATGCATCTTTTTAAGTGATGATGGACAATGTCAATGTTAATTTTGCAAGTTTTTTGCTTCTAAATAAATCAACTCTTGGCAATTCAGTGTACATAAAGCGCCCCCAGTTTAATTACCTTCCACCAGTCTGCATTGGTGAGTGGAATCCTGTGATTCATTGCGCCAAGTCTTAATGGATGTTTGCTCTTATCAAATGATGATATTCAGTTCCATCCATCCTCTGTAAAATTTTGTCCTATTCAGGGTTGTGGAGTATCTGGAGCCTATGGAGAAAAAGGCAGGGATGGGGCACCAACCAATCATAAGCCTCAATCACAGGCCAACCCCACACATATGGGCAATTTGGTAACTCCATTTGACCTCAGCATGTTTTGGAGTACCAGGTGGAAACCCCATGACAAAACAGGGAGAACATGCAAACTCCACACACATGGAGCCAATGGCAGGGACTCAAACTCTGATCCCAGAGCAATAGTGCTAACCACAATATAAGATGTTTTTATAAACATAATGTGTACTTTGACATTGAATTTTTGAGTTTTATTATTATTATTATTATTATTATTATTATTATTATTATTATTATTATTAAATGTATATTGGCTTCAGCATGAGGGAAAATACTCCACGAATGTCGATTGACTCTGCTAGTGTGATTTTAACACTGCCTTTCTGCATGGAGTAGAAATCATTTGCTAGTTGCTGTTGAGACCACCAGGGGGAGATCCTTTCCAGCGCAATGAAGCTGGGAGGTTTAAAAGCTAACACCTCACGCTATGTGGTGTATCGGCCCCTGTGCTGTTCAGTCCATCAAGCAATTTCATAGAGATGGTGGAAAAATGATACTCTGTTCCACCTGCAGGTTTGATTCCCTCTTCTTCTGTCCAACAGTGGATGTCTCTGTAGAGCAATGAAAGCCTCTTTGCCCCCTCACAACCTTGGGAGGGTTGAAGCCTATCCTTGCCAAGGGAACAAGGCAGGGGTACAATGGGCTATTTAGACACACCAGGTAGCCTACTTGCATATCTTTGGGCTACAGGAGGAAACCAGCATCCCTGGATTCTCCCTGCCTGCAGCACCACACACACAGGGTTCAAGTGCCTAACCCTGGATGTGTGAGGCAACAGAGTCACCCCTCTGAGTCTCTGCACCCCTGATGGGATTCATGTTAGTCAATGGTAGCGGTGTCTGGTGCAGGGATGAGACCAGAAACACTTTTATATGACTTCTGCAATCTATGAAATCTTTTACCGTCTACTTCCAAGCAACTGTCTGTGCATTTCCCAGCAACTTAATCAGTATAACATTTTGGTGAGCCTGGAGCTTAATTCCAGGACGCACATGGGACGAGGCAGGGGAACATGCTGGGTGGGATGTCGACATCTACGGCAAAGCTTTTGTACATGTTCAAAAACTGTGCAATGAATGCATCAAAAGATAATGATAGTGTCAGTTATGCTGGTTGTCATTGACTAATGATTCATTAACTTTTCAGTGACACTTTGAAGGAGTGTCACACGCAGCCTGGTTATTATATCAGAAAACCATGACGAGCAAACTCTTTATTTTATGAACTTACTCGAACCTTAGCGATAAAACTGCCAAATCACTCACGTTATGCAACAACAAGAAAAATGCCTTTTTGTCTTTCAGGAAAGTTTTGCAGCTCACGATCAGGTGAACCCCTGTGAAGGTATAATTAAACAAACAAGAAATTCCAATCTTTCAAAGGGAATTAAGATAGCACACACCCATGTGAATGAAACAGAGATTGAGTTAGGTTCGAAAGTTATTCTATAGTAGTAAAACAAAACTGGAATTGTTGTACTGGGGGGAAGCAGTGTATATGTGTAGCAGAAATTTTGGTCTGTGGGAAATAAAATTTCCTAACCAGTGAATGTGTATTTGTCTGAGTGTGTGCATTCAGTGATATAATATTTGCACCTTTACAGTACATACTTTTTACCTGGGAACAGGCTCTGTATAATCTATCTCAATGGGGAGGGGGGTGAAATAATACGGAAATGGCTGTATGGCCTTGGGTGTCTTGTATGAAAAAGAAAAATGAAGAGCATTGTTTCACCGTCTGCTGATACGCCAAATGGAGGAAGTCTCCGCCGATGTGACCTTTGACCTCTCATGCTAAAAAATGCCCTTCAAGCCCTATTGCCCTGCGGCTCTGTTCAGTCGGCTGCCCCGTCTGAAACAACACAGTTTCCAGCAGCACTACATAAACCAGACCCGTTCTGCTGAGGACGTAAGTGTGTGTTGTGCAAATATTTGTCTTTCATTCGCTGTCTCTGTCAGAAACAGAAAGGGAAGCGCTTGATGAATGTGTCTGCGAGTCTGCTTGCTAAATGTGGTCGTCCTCTTCATTCAACTCAATGGGTGGAGTAAAAAAAAAAAACAGTTGCACCGTGTTAATATCCACTTAAATAATTATGCGAGACACCAGCTGAGACATATAGTGGATGACAATTGCTCTCCAATGAAAACCATGTATGTACAAAATTCCAATTTCGCGAGCATGAAAAAATGCTTTTTTTCAGAAAATTCTTTGCAAAAATTAACTTGAAAACATCACAATGAGACACCCCTAGCACCAGAAATAGAACCTACCTTTACACAGCTGTCAGTGGATGGTTTAATGTTTTAAATTGTGTGGATTGTAGTCAGGTAGATATGTCAGTGTCAACAAAATCCAAACTAATCTCACTTTATATTCACAATTAATGATGCTATCATTAAGTTCAAATTAGCTTTCAATCAGACAGAGACATAAGATGTAAACAATATAGAACAACAATATAAAAAGAGTAAACTGTATGTGAATTAAACATATTTTGAGGCAATCAAACCATAAAAGAGGTAAATTGTGAAGAGAGTGACTATGTAAGAATAACACAGCATAAATTTCAAGAGTGACAAGTGACCATTATTGTAAATTATTGCACATAGTATATTGCACAATGAAACTGCAGTGGTCCAATGTTGTACTGTTTTTGCCAGGCGTATCTTTAGGTCATAAAATTCAGTTCTGACATGGGTCTTAGAAAGAAACTGTTCACAAGACACCCGGAGGAAATCCCAGGGCATCATTGGGCATATTCATTCTCAAGCATGAACATGAAAATTCCATTTCTGGGGTTTTTCCAAATAAAATAATTTATGAAATAATATAATGTTACGGTACTGTAGTGTCCCAGATTTGTCTCCCTCTCAAAACAATTCAGCTGAAGCTATGGCAACTTGTCAGGAATTGTAAGGTTTAGTATAGTAGACCATTCTACTCTTACCTAAAGGAAGGAGCGGCGATACAAACACAAAGGGACAGAGTGCATCACTCTGTCCGTAGATGGGCTAGCAGGGAGTTACCAGCCTTGTGGGACACTGACATGTTCTTGGACGTGTTTCACAGGTGACAGTTACGTTATTTTGATCAGTTTTCTTCAACGGGTGGCTGCCCCCGCTGGGAAACCCCAGAGTTCCTACTCTGAGGACCTTATTATTTCATAGTGCTGCAGAGATTCTGGTGCGTAAAAAATGTGACAGATATCTATTTATGATGGATGAACAACAAACCGTTTGTATCAGATGTTCAGGAGTTACCTCAGAGTTTATTGATGGCAATGGGATAACCCTTTTCTCATACACACACATGCACACACCACTGTGAATGTTTTTGAGTGTTATGAGTGTGCATTAATCATTTTAGTGACAACATAATGGCCCTTGGCATCAGTAATTATTCTGTAGCATTTCTGCCCTGCTGTAACCTTCATGAAGTTTGTTTTGTTGTACAAAATACCTGCTGTCAAACAATTAAGCATCTGGCACATTTTTAGCTTTCAAAGATACTATGTTTCACCAGCACAGAAGTAGCCCCTAATGGAAAATGCAATTTAACACTGAACAATGGTTGTCATGTTCATATTTCTCAATATACACTAATGCTGAAAGGTAAATCCTTAATGAACACCGGTGATGCATAGATCTTCCGCTATAGAATATAGTACCTATTATGTTTCCTCAGCATCAATTATAATTGGACATAAAAGAGATATAGCTAGCTTAATGAAAATAAAAAATATATTATATATGGAAAATGTGCTGTTGGTTATCATCTTGCTACCTTGACAGGAGACAAAACCCTGGCTAAAGTGTAATTTAATGTATTGGATACAGATATTTTTCCCCCAGATAAAAGTGACATATAACAAATTGTCTATACTTAGGGAATACTAAGACAGAGCATTGCGCTTTGAACTCAAGAATATAAATGTACTGTAGAGTTTTCATGCGAAATGTGCTCTATGCGTTCAGCAGAGGTTTCATGAATGCAGCAGATCTTCTGTTACTGATGACTTATACATTATAGATACCGTAATAAACAGTGATAGAGAAGTGACTCACAAAAGTAACAAATCCATACCAAGGTTGAGGATAAAGAGTCATAGTCACCAAGTACTCAACTAACTCACAGTCACCAAGTACTCAACTAACTGGTTGGTTGAAATAAAACCTTGGTCTGGATTTGTACTTTCTGGACCCAAACTTTCCAGTTCCATCTTTAATGGATTACTTTTGTGAGTAACTTGTCAAACACTGGTAATAAATCTGATTATCTTTAAACAGTTAGGCTAAGTATTTCTATAAATAACAGAACATCTTCAAATGTTATTTTGCTACCAGTTGCTAGTCTAGAGTTACCTGCATGCTCCTATGTAACACTCGTGCAGCATGAGCAAGAACTGTGGGCAAGAATTGTGAAAAATTTTATTTTATTCATAACCAAGAAATCCAATAGTAAATGTATATACTCCAAGCTGTATATACAAGATACCAAGCCTCCCGCTTGCCTGACCGTACCTTTTTAGCAGAACTGGGCCCTACTGACTGTGATGAGATGAGGTGGCCTAGGTTGGTACCAAGTGCCGAGTTGGGCATGAGTAACCAATGATGAGATTGTAGATCTAAGCAGGAGAGAAGAATCCTAGGCACTAAGCTATTTATACCTCTGCGTCTGCAAGTTATACCCTTGACATTAGCTCTACCACATTACATCTTAATGATGTAATATTCTTGAGAGCATCCGTACTTCCATTCTTACTCTTAATCTTATTCTGTCAATGATTTAATCTACGTCATTTGTCCACAAAAGCTACGAAAATCCCCAGGCTCCTCTTTGTATGTCTCAGTAAATTCTACAGGTGTTCGCTCATTTTTCTATTGTTTTAGTAATTCTTTTAAAGCCTCGGGTTTATGATTCCCGCCCTCATGATGATGCACTGTTGTTTTCAACCTTAAGTCACCTTTCTTTCTTTGTTTGTTTCTTTCTTTATTTCATGGATTACTAATGTTTTTCCTTTGCCAGCAGTCTTGACTCATGTGTGATGTGATGTTTTGTCCTTCTTCAGTCAATACATAGTGTATCTGTTATATTCAGCATTCTCAGCTACTATGATTCGAACAATTTTTTGCTTCAGAATAAGTTGTCAAAAAAGTTTGTTTTTTTTATTTTCAGTCAACTTTTATATGGGAATTTTTGCTTATAGGATGTTTTTTTCAAAGCCTAACTACACGACTACACAACAGGGGGTGTCACTGTGGCCTCACACCACCAGAGTTCTGGGTTTAAATCCCCCTCCCCCCCTCTGTGTGTGTGAAGTTTTTATGTTCTCCTTGAGTCCTGCAGGTTTGTTCTGGGTACTCTTAATTCTATTCAAAGACACCCACCCTGAAACTAGTCAGTGTCTGTAAATTGCTTATAGTGTATATTTGTCTGGCATATATGTGCCCTGTGATGGACTGGAATCCTACCCAAGGGTGTATCCCAACCATCTGCCTGTGCTGTATGGGATACCCCCCGCCCAGCACCACCATCATCACCATAACTCTGAACAGGATAAGAAGGTAGAAGCCGATGGATAATCACATGAAACGTTACACAAAAAAGTAAAAACGAAACACATTTGGTTCAGGCGGCCCAGAATGGTAGAACTGCATTTGCTCTATAAAAATAAAACATATTGTGTGCTTTCATGGAAAAAAAATCACCTTGTGACTTTAATACACTGGCTAGATTTCTGTGATGATCACCAACAGGCCAGGCTCTCTTTATGGGCCTCCTGGAATAATCACATAATTACAAAATCAAAAGGGGAAATTAACAAGTTGCATTCCAAAAACTAATGGTTTTCAAAAACCGTTTACAATGCTATTAAGACCAATCAAATGTTTTCCCAGAACAAGTCAGTGTGCTGCCAGATCTATTTACACCCACATAATGGTTTTGAAAAGCTTAAAGCATGATTCGTTTTGTGATTAAAAGGCAAGTTTATGCTTACCAGAACAACGCTGACAAACACACACACACACACACACACACACACACACACACACACACACACAAATTGTCACAATTTCAATGCTTTAGCTGTGGGGTGAAGACATCATTATTTATGAAAATTCTCTGGAAAGAGAGAGAGGAGCTCTCCACCCTGAGGCTAGATGAAACATGTTTAACTGTTTTTTTTAATTATATGTTTTCTTTGTTTAGCACTTAACCATGTACAGAGTTGCTCACATTGCAGACAGGCTTACACGTATCCTGACATGCTTTCACAGTGGAAATGCTTCATTATCCCAAACATATGTTACCAGCATCTGTATCTGCTTTTGAATTATCAAGTTTAAAATGTTTTTTTTTTTTTAGATGTAAGTGTTTGCAAAGGTCATTAACGTGCAACGCCTCTGAGGTTATTCAATCTGGCACGTCTTTCCCTGTTTCCTGCATACATCGTTGCATCATTGTGCCAGGATGCCTACAAGACAATGTGATTCCATCTGACTATTGGGCCAGTACTGTTCCTGGAATTACCTTCTTTATTGCTATTGAGAAGTTATTTTTTTCACTTATCCTGGATTCCAGGTCAAGACATTGGGTTGGATTATCTTGCTTGAGTTTTGTATCAGTTTTTTTCTGCTTTACTCTAATTAGCCTGATTACTACTAAATATGTAATTATAATTCTGATAACGAGTTCGCTTTTGGTATCCAATCCAGGGTGTTTCCAAGCCTTGTGTCCATGCATGTTGCGATGGGCTCCAGGCCCCATACGACACTGTAGTGAATAATCGACTTGGCTGAATGATGTACGTTGAGTTCGCTAGCATTTAGCATAAACCTCACTGTGTTGCATGATGATTCACCCATTTCAGGCACCTGGAGTTTTGTCTACATTTCCATTTATCTGCTTCTGACTTTCCTGATAAAGGTGGTGGTATCAAATTCCTCAGAAGACCAGCTGATAAACAGATGAAAAACACCCACCAGAAAACAGGCGGAGCGCGTTGCCAGTGATGCAAGTTTCTTTGCGGGATTTTCAAAGTCAGTAACCCAATCTCTTCATATGAAAGATATTCTCAGTAATTAAAAAAGGATTGACAACTATGAACTGTACAGTATGTTGAACTGTATGTTAGTCGTAAATCCACTGTCAAGCTGTGGAAGGAAACAATAATATAATTACCCTCAAATGAGGCTGGCAGCTCTGTCTGGGTCTGGTCTGTCCCTCTGCACATAAACATGTCGGACCACATTCACAGCCAAGTGAATGCACACACCCACATGTCTCATTCGTTTTCAGTTGCCTGGTTCATATTACTACATAGTATATGTCATTATGCTGCTGAGATGGTCAATGTGAAAGACACTCCCAGGGTTACAATGGTCCCTATTACGATATTTCAACTTTACGATGGGTAAATGGTTTTCACATTCAGTACAATACAATAAATTTCATGATATACTTTTAAAATATAAATTAAGATTTCTGTTAATGATTTTGCCCAACTGTAGGTTAATGTAAGTGTTCTAAGCATGTTTAAGGTAGACTAGGCAAGGCTATGATGGTTCTAAGGTAGTGTATTAAAATGCATTTTCGCCTTACGACATTTCCACCTTACTATAGGTTTGTCGGAATGCAACCTCATCATAACCCGGGGAGAGGCTGCATATGAATGCTAGGCTGTATTGAGTTATTGCATAGAATATGATGCAAGTCATCTTTTAATAAATCAAAAAATGTTCATTTGCGCCTTTTGAAAGATTTATGAAGTGTTAGGAGACCAGCATCTCAATAATTGTTTCTCAAAAAAAAAAAACCCTCAACCCTGTTTTAGTGGCCTGTGTTTTTAATTAATCTTGTGCCAATACCTGTGTGAATTCTCTTCTGTTATTCTGATTATGTAACAATAGTCATTGCGATGTTATTTCATTCGCTCATCACTTTTAAAATGTGATGACCAGGTTTACAGGAATTATTTGCAAGCTGGGGGAATCATATTTGCGGTAAAAAGTAAAGCCGCCCCAAAATGGAGTCATCGGGTGACGCTCGACATGTCATTCAGCTACTTCCAAGGTGATATCGTTTTCCCTTGTGACATTCTCTTCCGCGCAACTGTCTGGCCCCCTGAAAGATTACCTCTCACAGAGGTGCAAACATACACGATCCTTTTGGCTTTCAGGAGGTCGGGGAGTTTCGGGTCCTTATCTACAGCCGTCCACGCCCACTGTCGACCACGGTACCTAGAAAGCTGAGCCATTCACCCCGGTGGTCAAAAGCAGCATGAGTGCGGGTCACTGTGTTCACAGGGCCGCTTCCTAATATTAGAGAAAGGAGTTGATGTGTTTCCCACGCTACTGGTTTATCTACAAAGGAGGGGACGGGGTTTTTCTTTTCTGGGCAATCTCATCTGAGGGGAAGAATGGGGTTTCTGATTAAGTTCAATGCTATTCATGTTTACCCCAGTCACAAGGCATGAGCGACGTGCACACCCAGTCTCATATAGGCTCTTATGTCTCAGGGCTACGGTCTCAAGCACATACTGATGACTTAGTTCATTTCTTTGTTCCACACAGTCAGGTTTCTAAGGGTTTTCACTGTAAACATACTCTGTAAAGGCGTTTCTTTATTTCAGGGGAAGATGAAGTCATAGATTTCAGCTGTTGGAAGCGATCGGATCAGCCCCATTTTCTGTAGTTCAGTTTTGTAATATTTAATATTCGACATATCCACAACATGTTTGTATCCATGTCGTTATGGCCTGGCTGCGAAATTAACAAATCCTTATGTTCCGTAAACACTCCTACTGTTACAGTCAGGTCCATAAATATTGGGACATCGACACAATGCTAACATTTTTGGCTCTATACACCACCACAATGGATAT
>JAODKF010000046.1:32583356-32608860 GCA_026779585.1 Mormyrus proboscirostris
ATGATAATGACAACATGGCCAAGCAGCTGAGCCACCCGATAAGAGGGCAGTGGCAGCAGTGAAAGTTGTACACCTGGACGACATTTTCCCTTTTTGGGGCCCCTTTGTCGTACAGGCCCCAGGGCTGCAGTCTGGGTACACCCCTGTAAACAATACACTAAGCTAACAATGTAAGGTGCTTTAATGAAAGACTGCAGACAAAACTCCATTTAATCTGAACCATTAAGGCCAAGCAAAGCTCACACTTGACACTCAAACACATTTATGGATTTTGTTAAGCAGGACGGCACTGACAGGAGAAATGTGACTGAAAATATAAAAGTCTGAAATTAGTATGGAATGTAAGTGTCTGTCAGGTTTAACCCACAGAAGTGAAATTCTCATTTCTCCTATTGGTAATTCTTTGTCCTTGACACTTTCAGATGCCATTCTCTAATTTGTAATCAGTGGTTATTTTTTTAACACTATATCATTGTAGTGCTATGACAGATTTTTTTTTTGTATTGTTAACCAAACAGCAATTTATAAAATTTACTGTTATAGACTTAATAAGAACTTTTCATTATTCAATATTCAGTATCAACAGAATCATTGTTTTATTAGTTACCACGGTAATTATGACAAAGAACTGTTCACCCTTTGGCAATTTATTAAAAGCTTAAAACGTTAAATCTCTTTGTTGGAAAGCTTATAGAGCTAAGCATGTCTTTGTTGCACTAGCAGAACCTGAATGTCTACTTTGAATTAGGTGAATTTAAAGGAAAAATGATATAAGGATCCCTATTGATACTTGAATAAACAGCTGTATGGCATGTTGTGTGTGGTGTGATACAGAACAGATATCATTGGTCTGTTCTGACTGCTTGAGCCATCCAATTCTTTTGTGAATAAGGCATCCAAAAAAAATCACTTTTGTTCCGTTTCAGCTGTCATAACTCATGTAACCCTTTTCTATGAAATGCAATATGAACAAAACAATCACGATGTCAAAACCAAAATCAAGCTGCCTTACCGCATCTCGGTAAGACCCTCAAGTGAGCAAATATGTACACCACACCCTATTCAGACTCACTTGATCCTGAAGTCATCTGCAGCCAGCTTCGCATTGTCGATCTCCAGCAAAATGCGTGCATTCTCCATGGTTTTGTTTTTCACCTGGCCAACAATGGTGGGAGGGGAACACCTAGCATTAGCCTACTTCTGTTTATGGTCAACACTGACTTTCATTTGTCTAATGTTACTCGGAAAGTCAGATTCCATTATGCGCTTTCATTTGACTATAAACATTTCTACACAGGGTGGTAAAAGGTAAGAGTTCACCACACCAGTTCTCATGGTTCACGAGACACAGATTACACTACACAGCTCTCTGAGGGGCCTATGGAATGCTGGTATCCCGGTATGTTTCCAACACATGGGTGAATGTGCCAAATTGCAAAAGGGGCACTGACCTCATTTGAAAGTGCTCTCGCCTCAACCATCATGGCCTCGATGTCACGCCCCTTGGGAGCTCGTTCCATCATCAGCTGTCTGATCCTCTGCTCCAGCTCAGTGTTGGACCTCTCCAGGGAGCGCACCTTATTCAAGTACTTAGCAAGGCGGTCGTTAAGACCCTGCATGGTCTCCTTGTCGTTGCCCATGGTTCCCATGCCATTGAAGGACAGACTTGCCAGGGAGTTGAGGCCGTTGCCCACGGACAGGGAGCGGGAGATGGAGACGTTACTGGCATAGGCGGATGCGGCGACTGGTGCCCTGGAGCGGACGCGTCCGCCATCCCTCAGAGACAGGCTGGATACAGAGGGCTGCCTGCCGCTGGAGAAGCTCAGAACTGACTTGGACGACATGGTTTTCTGTGTGGTGGAAGGTAGAAAACAAGGGATTGTAAGAGGAAACTCTATCAACTCTTACTTCCTTTGGTATAATTAAAATACTTTTATCACAGATATAAACAAAATTACATTTAAAATGCAGTATCTATCACCACAGTGAAATGGAAAACTGTTACTAATTGCAAAAATTAATGACATTGTGTAAATGTCATTAAGCCCCGCATGAATTCTGTTGTAATAAATTAAACTATTTACTCAGTGTCATAGCCACAATGCCCGAGGTCTATGTGTGTCAGTCACACACAGGATTTGTGGTGTCATACTGTCAGTACGACAGGCTAAAATGCCTTAACATGTCGAAAGATAAACTTCTATCAGCTGTACTCCCTGAAACAACCACAAGTGACTGACAGCTTTTGATTCTTAATGAAATAATTCCACAAACCTTACAGTATCATAAAATTGGAGCAATAAAATTAACAACACGTTTCATATAAAATCAAGTAATTTGTGCGTCATGTGACTGAAGCCGGATGTAAAAACAATGCCTTCAGTTGGTCAGGATGATGGGCCAATGATGAGGCAGCACCTGAGCAAGTCAAGAACAATAAGCAAAGCAGCATCACTCGAAGTCCTGCCTGGAAGAGAAACCGAGAAGGACAGGTAAGAATACTTACATTGAGAAGCGGCAATGCGGAGGGAGAGTCCCTGATGGACACTGCGTTCTGATCCTGCGGCACAGGTGACCCTTATATACTGTAGAGACCAAGTCAGCTGAGAGGGTGAGGCCAAAAGTGAGGGGCGTGGCCATATAACTGGATGGGGGTGGAGCTAAACAAAAAGACATCCTACCCCCCTGCCATGCGGGTAGAGGAAACCTGACACCTGTCCCACAGCCCTAGGGGAGATGGAAAAATTCAGCTATGCTAAAAAAGAAAGGCCGGCGTTTTTTTAATCACACATTGACATCGTATGGGAGTTTTCCCGGCTGGGGCTACAGGAATACTTTTATATTAACACAAACATATTTACCATTTAACACAACTGTTTTTGTCTCCACATATCTCATTTCGTGTGAATGCCCATAGGTTGATGTCACAAAGCAGAACTGCAGGCTTGTATTTTTTCTGGCATGTTTTTGGGTAAATTGATAACCTGTTTCTTTAGCTGCTGGTCCTCATTATCACGTGAGCATGAGTGAGTTGGGTCTGTGTTTCCTGCTAGTTTCTGCCGGCTGCAAGTGTTTCATTCATGCGTTACATTGCTGTTTCCTGAGGAAGCTGCAAAGTTTGAGGGATGCTTTGTGTAACTTGAGGGTTGCTAGTGCCATTTGACAAGGCTGCTGCTATTATGACATCATAAACCAGGAAAAAAGGTAGAGACTGGGTGGAGGTATGATACCGTAAACAGCTGACGTATGATGGAAATTATTGTGCTTTAAGTTTTCAGATGGAGACTCGTTTAACAAGTTTTGTGTAGTTATACAGAGAGTCCCTCCCGTTTTATTCAGGAAATTAATATTTGTTTTTGTGATATAACTCTTTAGCAATAGATCTATGATTCCTGCCCCTACTGGCCAAAATTTTGTCTCATTATGACTTACTGAATTTGTATCTGTCGCACTAAAACCATTTTGCTATAGTCCTTTCTGACAAGTTTAGATTACACATGCTACTTTGTCTGACACTTAATAAAAGTAAGTCGGTCTCCTGTGATTTCTGATAAACGAGCTTCTATTTAACATATTTTATTTGTATAGCAATAAAATGCATTTGCTTTTTTAAATTCTTTGTGTTTTATAAAATATTTTTTTTGTCATAAAGCGACTTTGATTCAGAAAAGTTCTTCGTAGAGCACAATGGCAAAATGGCGAGAACTTTCCAAAGTGGGCGCACTTTCAATTTCTTTGTAAACCAAACAACGTCTACGTCTCTCCCCTGGCCACTGGCCTCAGACTGTCTGTGGCTTGTGTCTCGGTTTAACAGCTGTTCTGGCTTCAGCATCCCAGGTGCAGCACGGAGATGTCAAGACACGGGTGCTCAGTCGACCTTTCCTCCATCTCCCCCCCTAATACTTTATATATATATTAATATACATAATACTCCTCTTGCTTCATTATATGAACTAGATGCTGAGCTGACCTTATGAAATACCCCGTAGCTGGACACTTCCTTGACGGTAAAAAGCTTGCCGGACGCATGTATGTAAGCAGAAGCACGTGGTATCAGCAATATTCAATATTCTGTGCAAACAAGTTGAGCTGGCTTTTTTTAATATAACTATTATATAAGTATAATTATATAATACAAAAATATATTACTTACAGAGATCATCACCTAAAAAATAATTAGCATATAATCTTTGGTTTTCTATTCAAATCTATAAATTATTATTATTATTATTATTATTATTATTATTATTATTATAAGATCATAAATGACCTAAAACTTGTTTGTTTTTGGGGATTGTTAATTATCTTAGTAACCTACAATTGACGCATACAAAATCTTATATAGCAGACTATATTATTACAATCTATTTAATATAGTACTTTTACATATTAATATTCTTCTTGGTTTTCTTATTAAAAAGTTATGAATGTCTAATTTATTTGCCTAATACCATTGGGTACTTAGGTACTCCTGAAGATGATCCCATGCCTAAGTTTGCTGTTGAAACCCAAAGGAAACATATATATCTTTGAGTGTGAATTTTGAAAGAGTACAAATGTGTGGTTTACATTGGTAACATGATCTGAACTGTTTGATTACTTGTTAGAGGGTTCTTGGGAAAAAAGTTTGCGTCCCACCCAAGATTACATGACAATGAAATGTTCAGCATGAAGATTTTCTATAATTATGATAATGATGATAATAATTAGCTTTGTACAAAATGAGCATAGATATGTCGTTAGACGTCAGGCGCTTCCCAGGATCCTTATGGAACCACAGAACTCAAGTCAAGTGTAAAATTCTGGCTTGCTTCCTCACGCAGTCTTCACTTAAGGCGCTGTCTTGTACGCCTGGGCTTCAGGCAAAATACCCTTCACACCCATGTAATGATTTTCTGATGACTATTAGATGAATTCTGAGATCTGGCACTTGGATGAGGAAAAAAATAATCAGTTTCATGTTTGTGGTCCAGAAAGTGTAATTTATACAGACTGTGTGCCTGTGTCCTTTGTTGTCCTCGTATTTATACCTTGGAATTAAGCTGAGAGTTCTTTGTGAAATGTTCTGGAGTCTTAAGTTTGCTCTATTTAGTCTGATGGGCTGGTGCACATGTTGGCGTGATCTCTGCAAATACTTGTCTTTTAACAAAAGATAATTTGAAGGAAAACATATAAATAGTCTGCAGCAGAACATGAGTACGCAGATTAAAAAATAATTAAAGGAGAAATGTTTGCACAGATTAACACCCATGTTTGTTATGTGATGGAAAACATCACTTAAACAGGTTAGGGTAGACAGTCAGCAATTACTTGTGTATCATGTATTTCAAAGACTGCAAAGCATTCATCTTCTGAGAATGTTACAAGCAGAGAAAATTGTTTAGGTGTGGCATGTTGCAATCCTGCCAGGCGGGTAAATGTTAACTTCAATGGTAAGTTCAGTGATCTGAAAGGAATTCTGAAATTCCTCCCCATTGAAATATGTGGTCCAATCACATTCAGTATTTCCTCATTAAAAACACCTGCAATTAACACAACAGCAGCTATACATTTCTGCTGTGAGGTTTTGTTTCTATCTGACAGGTCATCCCAGTTTTCCTCCCTTTTGATAATAGCTGGGTCAAGGAAACACGCCAGAGATGCCTTAACTTTCCCTAGCTAATGTTCTGTCAACACATTTCCAAGTGCTTACTGTAGCATGAGCACAGTCAAATTAACTTCTTACTACTGTATAATTAGCTATTTTGCATGTTCTTTTTACATTTTCCTTCAGGCTAGCTTGAAGGGGGAGGGGGGCCGTAAATTAATTATACGTCTCAGTTTAAACCAAATAGTGATTAAGCTTCTGCAGAGCAGGATAGCCAGATCCTGAAGAAACTGACTGGAAAGTGGGCTGCAAATTTGAAATGTTATTTTTTGCTTTAAAATTTTGCTGATTTATGAAATATTTGCCTTTGTTGAAACACAAAGATTATATGATGCTTTGCTAGATGGAATTTGGTGTTTAGTTGTAGGGAGAGTTGTGGCTCAGTGGGTTTGGATAAGGTACCTGTGATCAGAAGGTTGTTGGTTTAAATCCTGGGGCCCGAATTATTTGGCCCTTAAATCCTAAATTGCCCCAGGAACTGTCTGACTGTGCTTTCTCAAAAATGTAAAAACATCTGTTAACATAAAGAAATGAAACTGTGTATAAGCTGTTTACAGATAAAAAAATAAATGAATGATCTATTTTATAGAACATTTCAAAACACATGTCAACACTGATTATCAGTGATGCTGAAGTTAACTAGCAGATTTAGCACAGTGTTATATAGCTCCCCCTGGAGGACACTACTCCTACTTACAGCTATGAGCAGCCCCACTGCGGTCTGGTCATATTTCAGCTTCCTTGAGTAGGTGGTAGAGTCACCGTAACCAGTTTCCATGAGTTTTACAACCTGCAAGGGGGGCAGGGGGAAGCTGCAGGAAAAACTTGGTAAGGTCCCTTCACAGACCCTTCACTATTGTCCAGGCAAACAATGGCAAGAATATGAGCCATTTCCTCTGCTCAACAGTGGCCCTGAGATTTCTGGAAAGAAGAGGTAACGATGATAAAGGAAGCCACCATCACAGAATGTATTCTGATGGAGGTGGTCGTGGTTAGGACAAGCAGTGGTGCCTACCTGCCACCTGCCAGGTCTTTGAAGTTTCTAGGATTAACCCTCAAGTAAAGCTGCACCAGATTCCTTTTTCTGCATGTTAAATAGCAAGGGGCACATATGTCACCATAACACTGGTTACACTTGCCGGCTTATCCCACCCAGACCATGAGACCTCAACTGTGACGACGTCTTACTCCAGACAGTCACAAAATAATTGCTTAGGAACAACAATGTGCATGCAGAATGTACAAGAAGCACTTCAAATCCTGTGTGGACATGCCGCAAATTAGCAGACTGAATAGGCAGACAGGTTTGGTAAGAAAATAATGTTTTTGTAGTTCTATTAATTATGAATGTATTTGTTGTAAAAAGAGACGACATTTAACGTATCGCTAATTTACTTGTAATAAAGTTGCAGGATGGGAAATAGATCAAGCGGCTTGACACAGGAATCTTCCCTCAACAAAAGTTAGGCTCTTTGTTTTGATATTTCGGAAAAAAAGATATGCGTGTTTTTGGGGGATCAGTAATTATCGGTAAATACTTGTCACTTACTTAATGGTATGTATTTCATAAACGGCCACACGTGTTCACAACATGCACTTTCTTGGCACAGTTAGCAGTGTCACGTGTGCATTTTGGCAAAATATCTGCTACATCCTCTTAGCACTGGGGAACAGTAACAGACACTAGAGGTGATGCAGATTGTGGAAGTGATATGAAAAGCGATTATTGAGTTGCAATATTTTCTATGCTTCATTCTCTTGTTCTCAGGTTTAAGCTGGACTCATAGCGCAGCACTACATGTGGATAAAAAGCATCGAGTGCATCTGCATTCAGTCCATCCACAGCCTATGTCAGATATCTAGAGCTGTTCTATATATTCAGTTCTATTCAGTTCTATTTCATTTTATGTTTAGAAACTGGGTATAGACAAAATAACTCAAATGCCTATCAAGACACTAACACCAACGGCTCAAAAAGGAGTAGGGGCGCTA
This sequence comes from Mormyrus proboscirostris, assembly GCA_026779585.1. Lineage (NCBI taxonomy): Eukaryota > Metazoa > Chordata > Actinopteri > Osteoglossiformes > Mormyridae > Mormyrus > Mormyrus proboscirostris. The sequence continues at coordinate 32,590,996 of JAODKF010000046.1, forward strand.
CTTGCCTTCAAAACAACTTCAGTCAGTACTCTTGGATTAGGATGCACAAGGACTTACATGATCATCCATAACATTAAAAGACCTGACAGTTGAATTGAATAACAATGATTACAAAGGACAACAAAAACATTTTTTTTTAATCATCAGAGAAAAAAACATATTTTCCCAAAAGTTTTTCATGCTGATTCCATATCTGTTTTCAGTTTTTTTCTGTATATTCTGTATACCATAATTTCAAGTATTGTGTACTGAAACAAAAGTTTCACTGTAGTATAGGGTAAAATATTTTAAGAGAAAAATCAAATAAACAGACAGTGGGCATAAAAACATTGAAAAGTGTTTGTTAACCACCATTGTTTCTTCAAAAATGCTTTGAGTTTGATTTTCTTGTGTACACCATGTCTGGATTGTCACGGTACAGTATCCAGCAGTGGTCGGCCATCATGTTTTCACTGTAACCAGATGCACCTTCTGCATACCCCTCATCACCTTCTACAGAATCAAGGCCATCATGTGGCGGTACAGAAACAGGCAATGAATCGCCATGAGGAACAGGCCTGATTGCAGAATCTAGGTTGGGGTATACAAATCTGTGCTCAGTTTTAGCTGAGAATCCACTTGTATTTATGCAGCAAACGTAGCAGTCGTCTCACGGATCCCTCCACACCATCGGAATTCCAAATGGCATCACTGCCTTTCGCCGATTTATCCAGCCACGCAGACCATTTGACCAACTGGTACAGCTGACATGTGGCGCCCAAGATTTATCTTGGCCTCCAAGTAGACAGCCAAAGCATGATTTGTATATCTTCTTAAGATCTGCAGTGATTGGGCAACGTTGTGAATGAACCACACACATGACAGAAACTGTCTGGATGATTAATACAATTTCTAGGGATGATAACAACTGAAAGCCGACACAGCTGATGCTGTCTGTCACCTCCGCCTTTGATTTCCAGGTCGATGATCCAGAATTCAAACTCGAGAGTTAGATTTAGTATTTCTTCTGCATCAATTCGAGAAAATTAAAAAATTGTCGAGACGCTTACATCAACAAAACGAAACCTGAGGCACAACTACCTATGTTTCCTGCCAAACTAAGTTGTATACACACATACACTAGGTCAAATTAATTATACTAGCTAGACAAGTATCAATAAAACATAAATCAATGTCTAGTCATCTAGAGCAGGGGTGGCCAACCTTATCCGCAAAGAGCCGATAACCTGTAGGTCAGCTGTTCAAACCCAGGTGTGAGGACTCTTCAACCAATCAGTCCTCTAATTAGTAATCTAATTAGGGAGTTGCAGTGAAAACCCGCAATTATGTGTGCATGAGAGTGGCAACGTATGCTTGTATATGTGTGTGCCTGTTTGTCTATACGCATGTGTCAGGTTGGGTCTTACACTCCACCTGAAACAACATCTCGGGCTCTATTTCCCCCACCTGCCACCCTCCCTGTTGGTGGATGAAGCCCCCGGCCGCTGGTGGTTCTCGATGTCCAGGGCTGGATGTTCTGGTGTGTGTTGACTCACTCTCAGCGGTTGCCTGACGGGCCCCGGCCCTCTGTTGGGCTCCTGCTGGGGGATGGGGGGGGGCCCTTGGATCTCTGGGTCCGGGGCCCGGTCTGCCCTGGTGTGGCCGGCCGCCACGGCCCCCTGGAGCTCCTGCGATGTGGCTGCCAGATGACCCCCCCTTGCTCGGCTGTTACTTCTAAACATACATTGTAATACTTGTTATATGTGCTGTTCAACAACATTTAACATATAATGTTCATTGTGTTTTGTACAGATGCTGGTTTTTGTTTTCTTTCTTCAGCAGACATTGAAGCAGATTATCTGTTTTTTTTCTTTCCTTTTCTCCCTCTCTCTCTATCCCCCTTCTTCTCCTTTTTTTCCTTTTTTCCCCTCTCTCTCCCTCTCCTTCTCTTGAGGAAATAAAATAAATAAATAAATAGATAAATTGAAATTAAGAGCAGTCTTCCGCGGGGGTGGGATGGTGGATGGAATATATTAAAAAAAAAAAAAGAACTGGACCATGGAGCAATGGAAGGAGGTGGCCTGGTCTATATCATGTGCATAGCTGGGTGCAAATGCGTTATTTACGTGGGGAAGGGATGGTATCAGGATGCAGTATGGGAGAAAGGCGAGCTGCCAGAGGCAGTGTGATGCTCTTGCCAATGTTCTCCTGGGAATCCTGGGGTCCTGGCATTCATTTGGATGTTACCTTGACACGTATCACCTACCTAAACATGCAGACCAAATACACCCCTTCATGACAATAGCATTCCCTGTTGGCAGTAGTAGCTTCTTTGAGCAGGACAATGCGCCCCTGCAACACTGCAAAAATAGTTCATGAATGGTTTGAGGAACATGAAAATAGAGTTCAAGATGTTGATTTGGTCTCCAAATTCCTTAGATCTCAATCTCATCGAGCATCTGTGGAATGTGCTGGACAAACAAGTCTGATCCATGGAGGCCCCACCTCACAACCTACAGGACTTAAAGGATCTGCTGCTAATGTCTTGGTGCCAGGTACCACAGGACACCTTGAGAGGTCTTGTGGATTCCATGACTCAACAGGTCAGAGCTGTTTTGGCAGCGAGAAGAGGACATACACAATATTAGGCAGGGGGTTTTAATGTTATGACCGACTGATGTGTATTCTTTGGGCCTTACAGTATATGACCAAGCTACCATAGGACCTAATGGCCCCTAGGAGATGGCTGTCCATACTGACAGACATTGCAGGCTGAAGGCATGATTCTGCTTTCTCCAAAGGTAAACCTGTCAGGAGGTACAAAAAGGATGAATGATGACGTGTGAGGCCATATAACGTTTTCCATTGCTCAGGGCTCCAGGACTTGTCCTCCTTACACCAAGCTTTGTGAAGTTCTAAACACACTTTTTTTTTGTTAAAACTGGATGACAGAGATGCTGGTGCAATTGTGCTCCTCTTTGGCAAAACGGTTTGTCTCTGTTTGGCATATTTAAAATTTATTGGCTGTGTTCCCTTTGACAATAACTTAGTTTTTTTGCAAACTTCAGGCACCAACTATTTGGCATCTGGAACATAAAGAACATGTTCTGATTCTCAGACTTCTTTTATAGCTAATTTTGTAGTACTGCAAATAGGCATTCAGCCTAATATAACTCGGTCTTGTGGATACTTTTGCATTTGTAATTTACTTACAACTAAGCTGAAAATTAAGATATGTAGATATGTATATATACCCATAGGTATATCTATGTTATTGACATAAACAACTATTAAATAACATTTGTCTTGTCCTGAATTCTGAGCAAATATTTCCACATCACTATAGTACACCCCAAACTGTGCCTAAAAATGCTTGCTGCAGCATCAGCAAAGCTAAATAGCAAAGCTTCTGCAGAAGGAACAATTTAAATAGTTTGAACAATACCAGGTACCATAGATTTGGTATGGTATTTTTAGTACTTTTCTTTTTCCACTGACTTCCGGTCGAGTACCAGTAACAGAAGTTCCAGTACCTAAATTTGTGATAGCTGAAAGACACCCAAAGGAAGAGAAAGAGCAGACAAAGCCCCAGATGCCGGGGGGACGGGTGGCGGCCCTGCCTGCTAAGCCTTCTGACACCCTCAGCATTGTTCGCCAAGCAAACGACAATCTGCAAAACACCTTCTTTAATGCACTTATTATCCGGCTTTTTCTGTAGCCTGTTGTCAGCATGCCTCCCTAGTACAGCTCACACAAAGAGAAGATCCAAGGTAATCTATCAATGACAGTTTTATCTCTGTGGCCGATCTATATCAAAGGTGTCAGTTCCTCAGTAATGATTACTTTATGGCCTCATAAATTTGTCTCCATGCAGCAGGCTTCTCTTGTCAGACTGAGAGACAGTGCTTCAAGCGGCTGCTTATCTTTAACGTCTATATATCAAGCAATTTCTGACATGGTTGACTGTGAAGTGTCTTTAGCTGGCTAATGTGAACTATGGGCCAGATGATTGCTAAAATGCATGACAGTTAATCAAGCACTCAAACAGAATGCCTTGTTAAAAAATTCAATTTTCACCAATATTTAACATCAACACATAAAATGAACGCGTACTGATTCGTTTTTATGTCTTGCCTGTTTTCATTTGCGGTCTGATTCTCCAAGGTAAACATTGTAGACGTATCTTATAGATAACAATCTTTGATTTGCACTCAAAAATTCTGGTGTGAAACTTGTCACTTAGTTCCTGATTTAATTAGGGGTCATCTAAATCATCTAAATGTCTTGAATCCCAGCCTGATACATTCGAAATACATTAATGGCCCGAGAAACACTTTATAAAAGAGAAAATGAAGCAATATTAATCAGAAATATTAACTACAAAGTTTAAATGTCCTATTTTGCCAGGTGTCCCATTCTCACAATAGGCCCACTCACCGTACTGTTAAGTCGGTAAATTGTCAGAAATATGTGAAGAGCAAATGAAGAAAATTTTAAAACTATTTGCCAGTCTCACAAAACAACAAATAGGATCATTTTGGTTAAATGTTCAAGTGGTCTATCTAAGGGAAGGGTTCCCAACCTATTGATGACCGCAGACTGGTTTCTGTTCTATGTTTAAGTTTTAAAAACCGGCAAAACTTGTCAACCAGAGTGGATTATTGTCCTCGTCGATAAAATTTGCAAAATGATTGAAGGCCCGGTCCAAAAATAAAATTGCATCCAGTATTGTAATAATAAATTTATATCATATTAAGTTATAATAAGTTATAATAACTTATTATATTAAGTTATAATAAGTTTCAACATTTCGTTACATAGAAATTTTTGCAAATTCACCAACTGAATCCCAAGTTTCCATCTAAAGTTTGAAACCCCTAATCTAAGCATAATAATGAACAATAATAATAAATAATTAAATATTGATAATTCATGAAAAAATATTTTAAAAATTGAGGATAATAACTTGATAAATAAAACAGCATGTAATTCAGCAGCAGGGGGCGCTGTTATCCCACGTTAAAATTATTTTTAAATCCCTAATTTTCCAGCTGATAAGTGAATAGTAAAACTATACCATATATGGGTATTAAATTCATCCATCCGTTTTCCATACCAGCTTTCCTTATGCACGGTCATGGGGGTCTGGAGTGTATTCCAGAAGTCACGGGCACAAGGCAGGGAATAATCCAGGATGGAGCACCAACACACACACACACACACACACACACACACACACACCATTTACACACACATTCACACCTACGGGCAAGCCATAGCATTTTGAGGGCATCATCACCATAACGGGTGTCACAGTGATGCAGTGATGTAGAGTAGTACTGTCGCTTCACATCTATGCAGTTGGGGATTTGAATCCTGACACTGCTTGCTACATGCACGTTCTACTAATATTGTGCAGGTTTCACTGGGGTGCTCCAGTATACAGTCATGCAGCTGGGTGATCCGACATCAATGCCCATAATGCCTGGGCGTGTTTGCCTGTATTCCCTGCAATGGACTGGCGTCACCTCAGGGGTATTGTCCCACTTATTCACTGCACTTCCTGGATAGCACCCCCCCCCACACACACACAACCTTGTACTGGATCATTTCATATGATGATGATGATGATGATGTCAGCAGCATAACCAGCAATGATTGGCTTATTGCAGAAAGGACTTCACAGCTGCAGACTGGAATCCAAGCAACAGGAACGTCCCATTCGAGCTTGCCCGCTTTATGTTTGGTTAAACCATCCACATGGACTACATTTCCTGATAGGCACCTAAAACTCCTTAAACTGTCATGTCAAGAGTAAAATGCTTTGGTTTTAATTACATAAAGTACCCCCTTTTTGTTCTAGTTGTAACTTTTAAGACCAATTAGTGCAGTATGTTTTCATTGAAGTGCTTTATTTATACAATACTTCCATACCACAGACTTTCTATTGCTTTAAATAACTAAGCAACACTGAGTAATACTTACTACGCTGACTTATTACTGGGTGGGAGTAATACTTACTACGCTGACTTATTGCTGGGTGTAATACTTACTACGCTGACTTATTGCTGGGTGGCGCCTTTTGCTTGGCTTCCTCCTGCACTTGATGGTTCAGCACGTTAAGCTTCAGTGCCTGTAATCAGAAGGTCACTGCTTTGAGCTTCAATAGAACTCCTACTTCTCCATACCCAGCCTCAGGGGCACCGTGTGCTGGCTGACCCTGTGCCATGCCCCCCCCCCCCCAGGCTTGCTCTAACCTGCCTGCGTCATGAAGCGTAAAATGAGGAAAGGGAATTTCCCCATGGGGACTAATAAAGCTTCACAATTCTATTCACCTAAAATACACATTGATGTCACTTTGCACAAAAGCATTTTGCTTTATTTCTGTGGGTATTTTTAGAGACAGAAAAAAATACAAAGAAATAAGTAGAAGACAGGTGACTGGCATTTACCATGGATGTAAACTTGTATCAGAGAAAAAGGCGGTCTTTTCATACCACAAATGATTGACAGGCTGCTGACCGAATGAAAGCTTGGCAGAGCTTCCAACAATAACTGAAATGAACACAGCCGACTGTGCTGCAAATTGAATTATAGAGTATGTTTCATCTAACCCACTAAAAGCTTAACATGCTCGTAAAACAGCAACAGGAAATGTTTTACTTTATTGACTACAGATAAATTCTCTGACAGCGGTTTGTTTTCTATTGAGTGGATTTTGTGTAAATAGATATGAAATGCAAAAGAGTGCTCATTTTATGTGCTCCAAACACAGCACATTCATCGGAATATTGAAAAGGTATGTAAGCTGTTCAGTGTTAAAGGCAGATTTATGGAAGTAAATCACAGCCTCACAGTCTACTTACCCAACCAGTAGGTTTGAATCTGCTTCAGATCTACGTTTTGGTTTGACTAGCTTCTAAGGTTCGCAAAGGGAAGCTTTCCAATATACAAACAGATCTGTGATAAAAATTTCCTGAGAAGTTGCAAACAGATTATACCATAATTCAATTCCCATTTCCCAGCGACATGTCACTTTTTTGTTTTTGAAACAACTAAAGATTTTATCGCATAGTGTGGGATTTGAAGTAACAGAAAAACATGCAGCGTGAACATCTACATCTCGCATGCAGAGTGAACCCACATTAACTCTTATAGAAGGTCGAGTTAAACTACATAGATATTACTGTATAATGCAATGCGATTCATGTAATAAGAGCTCCCACACCAGCGCTGCTCATAATACAAGTTTTATAGGATTTCCAAGATTGGTAACCACCTCCGGTGACACAAAAGATTAAATTCCATGCATGATGTGGAAACATCTCCACTTCTGCCTCCTCAGCTCTTACAGCCATGTTTTATAATATCATAAATATCACTTGCAAAGTTTTTGAAAGAATAACTGTTGATTTAATTGTCCCAAGTTCATTTTAAAGTACTGCACTGTCTATCTGTTATCTTTACGTATTTTGTAGCATTTTTGCGAATTTTGTAAGCTAATAATCGAGGTTCCTTCTATATATTTGATGTTGAATGTTTAATGTTTATTTTTCTGTGATGGACTCCAAGCTTCCCCATAATTCTAACCAGAGTAGGCAGTTAGAAGATGGATGGATGGATGGATGGATGGATGGATTGATTGATGGATGGATAAATGGATGGATGGATGGATGGATGGATGGATGGATGTGCATTCATTTCTGTCTATAAACACTGAGGTTCTTAAACTATGATCACAGATGCAAATGATATAACACTGTACCTCAAGTACTCCTACAAAACACTTTCTATGTAGACAGCAAGGAGTGGATGCATTAATCTTGTATTCTCTTTGACCTACTCAATTCGACATGTATCTGAACACACTATGGCTTTATGAAAACACAGATTGGCAAAGGGAACATTACTATGACAGCGGTTTGAGATTCTGCAGAGAACAACATATACAACAGACTAATCGTCTAGAAATATTTGAATTTTCTACTTTTAAATTATGACACGTTTATGAAATGCATTACAGGCATTTCAATTTTTAATAAATTTTCTTATATGAAAGTATTAAAATACTCAGCACAATGCCCATCAATGGCCCAAATGTAACATAAATTATATTTGTCTTGACAGCAACTTGGGATTTGCTTTCTGATTTGATTAAAGTTCGTGAGTAGTGGACTGGTTAGTGTCATAGTGTAATACTCCAGTTGCAGTTACAGAAAACATGGCTTGGAGGGCTGGACAAATGCAAGAAGCACCAGAGATAAACTGCAAGTACGTTAAAAAGCTATAGAGAGGGTGACGTAAGGCAATGATGGACTGTGGGGAAGCAGGGCAGTGAAGAACACTGTTTGGTGACACAGATATTTTCGGACAAAGTGCAGCAAGTTTTAAAATCTCCGTTCCACACCCTACAGCAAATAAAATTCAAGGGAGCCATCTTTCAGTCTTCCTGCGATAGGAAAACTTCACACGCAACTGAACAGCACATGTCTATGAAAGTGATAATATTTCAAGATTTAACAACAATTGTGGATGGGTTCCTCAAGTACATCTAAAGGCTTGTCCATGGATCAGCTGGAGTAAATCATCTACTTTCAGACAGAGACACTTGCCTGTCACAGAAACACACAAAGAATGAAAAATTTGAACACAAGCTTATGCAAACATCACCGGCTTCCCGGAATTGAAAAGGAGGTAAAGATTTGGACAATGCAACAGGATGCTGATCCAGAAGTCAAAGGAGTGTTCTTTGGTAAACACAGGGGTGCTGCTTGAGATTCTGACCTCCATGAAAGTATATCATAGTCGACCTCTGATCCAGAACACTCCAATTATGTTTCAAATTATTTATGGCCCCGTATGACACTCAGGGGCCCTTAGAACCATCCCACCTCTCCAACCCACCCCACACCTTTTTACGGCATCCCTGGGTGCAAAACACTAATCCCATGTGTGACAGGTGCCAAGCCCCCCTGAAAATCCAAAAAGTCCCGACCAGGATAAGCACTTAGGAGGTGGACAGATAGATGGACGGACAACACTATTCCCAGAAGATCAAAAAAAAGAAAACTTTGAATTCTAGTACACTTCATCTTAATCATCCAGGTAAACCAAATCTCTTGGTCTTGGCACTCAAACACTGGGACACTGTGAACACGGATCTGTCAGCAGGTCACCTCAGGGGAGATACGGGTTAGTGACACACTTCAAAATAATGCAGCTCCGAAACAAAACTATTTCAAAATTACATATTGCTTCATCCTTTCACAACCAGCCAGCATCCAGTTCTCACTATAGTGAGCACCATGCTGGCACCGCCTTCACTACTTTTCTGTTATTACTGTGGGATGGAGCGTCCAAAGTGTAGCATGTGGCCTGTGTCCAGGCCTTTTATGGTGAAAAAGATCAGCTTTAATGTCTGTGCCAGTTTAATGTTTCTCTCCTGTCTCACTCCTAATCAGCCCTTCGACGGAAGCAATCAGAGTATCAGAGGGCTGCTTTATCTGCATATTATTCCAAAACCCAAGAAATATGGACTATTGTACTCATGTGTGATCAGTTATTTATGTTCATGCGAGACATTTCATCTGGAGAAAAATAATGGCTTGCAGAATATCTACCTTATATCATTAGATTTTGGGAAGTGTTTATGTACTGAGTGTGTGCTTTCTTGTTGTGCGTGATCATTTCGCAATGCATCGTGGGATAGACTGTTGATTTATATCCACATAATCACAAAGACGACTAAGAGCTCTTCATAAATGTCCAGAGCAAAACCACAACCTAACCTGACAAATAAACTCCAACAAGTGTCACGGCTCATCAAAATCTCTGCAGTGCCCAGAGAAGGACATGATAACATATTTGGACATTTCCCGGGGCTGTATGAAATGTGTCGACAAATCACAAGTCAGAATCAACATTAAACTAGAGGTCAATTTAATTTACAGTGACCCACAGAAAAGAGATGGGGACAACAGTGTTTAGAGAGGTGGGTGGTCACATTTTCACAACATGTAGCAATCACTGCAACAGAAACACTATCATCACTACATTGTGGTTCGGGAACTGCTGTGTCCAGGACCAAAAAACCTGGAGATGGTGGTTATAGACCGGCTGAGCGCTGCACCAGATCTGCCTTACCTTCCCTACAAGACATTGCAGGACCAGAGCAACAAAAATCTCCAAGGACTCATCCCACCCCAATAACTCTCTGTTTTGCCTGCTGAATTCAGGCAAACGCTTCCGCAGCCTTATGACCAGAATGGAAAGGTCAAGGAGGAGCTTTTTTCCCCAGGTCATAAGGCTCCTAAATCAAGACCTTTGAATTGAAGGTCTTCACATCATATTGATAATGGACTGATCATGTTAGTATTTCAAGAATTGTGTTAGATATGAAGCAGTGATAAATGAGCAGGGGCTTTGAGCTTCATGCATTATAGTGCTGGTAGAAGCAGGTCGATATATCCAGAAAATCAGTCATCTCAGCGCTAAATCACTTCGTGAGATTTAAAAACTTTTCAACAGCTATGTCTCTTGAGATGTATATGTTGTAAATAAAGATTTCTTTGACCTAACAGGTGTTCAGTCTCAGTATATAAGGTAACCTCAGTGTACAGTATAAGGCTCACCCTGCAGCTTTAACATTCACCCTTCCAGTGTGTTCCACATACTCACTGGCATCAGCTCCAGGCTGACTGCAGTCTTGTACCAGATGAGCAAGAATGGAAAATAGATGGATGGATTTGCATTTGTTATCTTATGCAGTTATATTTATATTTTATTTATTTCTGTGATCTGCAGATTTTGTATTTATTGTCTTGCATGTTTTGTTTACATATCTTGAATTTACTTAATTATTTAATTTAATTATTATTAGTATTATTAGTATTACGATTTGCAGAAGCCAGTAAAGTAAGAGCCCATGATTCCTTGGGCCTGTATAATGAAGCAAAATTTCTTGCTTAGTTAGATGCTTTGTCGGATTTAAAGGATTGCAGGTTGGATGTAAGTGAACAAAGATAAAGTCCATTTATAAATCCTGCTTTGTGATACAGGCCCCTTGTCTTTGACCCAGTTATGTGTGTCAGCTCTGGTTGTTCTCCCTTGCAAAATGTGCTTCACCTAAGACCTGTTCACCATGGGAGACCCAACCAGGAATTGTTTACAGGTACAGTATTAGAACTCCAGGGGCCCCTTACCATGTCAAGCTCATGATCTTAGGAAAGTTAACGGTTAAATTATATAGTGATTATAGGATGTCAGTGAATGGATGGCATTCCTTAATTGATCTAGGAGAGTCTTGGAATCCTCCGAGGAGAAGGACATCCTGGGGAAAAAGGAGATTCGGCTATATTTGACCTATTACTGCTGCAATTTTCACCAGAATAGGAGGTTTGAGAAAAGTGTGAGGGGATTTATACACCAAATACAGCTGTTGAAGAGCACCATACCTTTGACAGACATTTACCACCTAATCACACGCAAATAGAGACTCACAATCCCTTCTTGCAGCTTAAAACTCACAAAACTCAATTTCTCAGCACACCACAGATTGCTGGAAACAAGGTAGGACCCCGCAGAAACATGCCCAGCCTCACCACAAAGAGGAAATCTCATCCAGATGAGTGTCTCCACGAAGCACAGAGCAGGACTACACACCAAAAGACTTATCTTTACAGTACCAGGCAACCAAGTACCAAGATAGGAACCTTTCACTGCATTCGCTTGTTCCATTTATGTTTACATCATCATTTTCACAACCCTAACATATCAGTTGATATTACTGGAGCAAACCTGACCTGTACAGCACCAGCTGAAAGCAATTTGCCGCAAGGCGCAGCTGCCAGACACAAAAAGGACTCCCCTTTTGCTATTTTCTTTGAAATGCTTTTTCATATCCAAAACATACAAAGTGGCCAAATTGCTGACATGTGTGAGAGGGTCAGGCGACTCCCGTCTTCCCTTGCGCCCATCCACGCATGGCTCCCTACCATTCATGGACAGAGTGCAGAACACTTTGGCACTATCGAGAAACATGTCCCATAATAAATCAGACACCCCAGGAAAAAAAATCATGAGCTGTTTACTTGCCTTTGCAAAGTTATTTTAGCTTTGCCTCACAGATGCCTGACATGTACGGCTTAGCGATATGCCTGCAGTTGTAATGCCTATGGTTATTCATTCATTCCACATCTGCTCATCCAGCTAAGGATCAAGAAGATCCCATTTCTGATCCCAGGAAGCACAAGACATAAAGCAAGGGACACCTCAGAAGGGATATCAGTCCACTAGGGCAATTTATAAACTGAACTAAACTAAAAATTTTACTTACTTAACTCCACACAGGAGAGCTTAGCTTAAAAACCATTTTTTTTCCCAAAGATATTCTGAAAGTCATTCCAGGTGAAGCGCTTGAGTCCAGTGTTCAGTGGCTAGAGACAGGCAGCGTGCTTGTTATCAGTAGGGGCTTATCGGGAAGCCGTTAAAGGGTTCTGCTGTCATCCTCTAGAGAACAGCAATAAATCTGACCTGTCCGAGTCAAACATGTAGCCAGATTGCAAGTCTTTTTGGATAAAATGGAAAAAAAAAAAAATGACACATCGCTGGTATAAACGCTACACTGAATTTTTAAAAAAAAAGGTTAGCTTTGTGTGCGTGATGCAGCTGTGAGAGTTTATGAAAGCACATCAGGAGCACAGAATGTGCAAAACTAATAAACACAATTATCCTTTGCATAAAGATACAAAAGGGATAAATATTTCCAAAAAATCCACAATTTCATAATTGTAATTCTGTGTCATTTTACATATTCACCATGTACAAGCCGCAAGAACAGCGCCTAATAGGTGATTGGACGATTTGAATCACTGTTTTTTTTTTTCTCAAAAGACATTCCTTAGTTTTAACTCCTTGTACAGCGCTTTGTGACCAGGTGCTTGGCCATACATCTGGTCAGCAAAAGAAGAAATATCCGGCTCTTTTCAACTAGATTGATTCATCTTCTACAAACGGCACAGGACTAGCACTCAGAGCAAAGGCTTTTCTGTGTTCTCGCCGTATCGGGTTTGCTGTGAGCGAGGTCTTAAGCAAAGGATCTTAGTGTAAGTAGGAGACATTGAGACCAGCATCGTGGATTATTAATGGATTATGGTGGTATTACAGTAGAAACATATGGTTGATGGGATGAACTGAGGAATCCAAAAGGTGTGGAAGCTGGATGCCTAATAAACAGGACCTGTGTCCAAATGTCGAAGCCAAATGACTGGATCTAGAGTAACCTACTGAAATGTTAAAGTCAACATCCAGCTATAAAAACCAGTGAAAGAGTAGCATTGTAAGCTGTCCAGGTTGCTTCAGTAACATCTGTCATGCTAACAACAAAGAAAGAAGCAAATGAGGTCATTTATGGTTAAAAAAAAGGCGTATAGGACAGTAACTGGGTTTGGTGAGTTAGGGCTGTTCAGGTCATCTACTGACCTATTGCAGTAACCAAAGTTAGATAAACCAGCAGTGTAACATATCAGTGTACACATCTGAGTTTTTTTCATTTCAGTACATCCATTGAAAAAAATATTTCATTACATGTTCCATAATCATAGATATGTGTTTGTAAGGAGTTGCCCATTGGAAACATCTCAAAGCTGACAATAGATTTCCGTGCACCATTGTTTAGACACTCTGGCTCTGATGTTCCCCTCTCATCTACACTTTGAACCAAAGCCTGACATGGTCTCACATTTCAGTAGTTCTTTTATAGAGGCTTCCCGATACAACCTGACCTTTCCCGGTTATGCTTTGCTGGATCGAGCTTTTGAGTGTCTACTGGATCATGAACATGCTCTGCACAGCTCTTGAGAAGTCCAGTGCTCTCTGCACGTTGAACAACCTCAGTGCACCCGGCCAAAAAACCGCCAAAGTGCGTGCTGCCTGAAAAGTCAGAGCTGACGGAGGTTTGTCCCGGGTCCTCTGAAGGACAGGGCTGTGTTTGAGAAAACCAGACGATTTCAGGTGTTTCAGAATTATTCCATCGACTCATCACGCAGAAAACAAATTAATCTTAGCTCTGCAGATTTTAACAAGGCCACAAGCTCGTGAAATCAAAATTTATGACAGTTTTTCATGCAAATTGAGTTCTGGTATATTTAGAAAAGAAATTTTGGTCATTCAACAGTTACGTATTCAAAACCAAGCTAATCCTCAAGCCACAGAAAAACTGCTTCTTGCCAGAGACTGAACACATTAAGATTTTTTTAGACGTGAAACATGGGCCAACTGGTGCAGATATCCACCTTTCAACATGACATCAAATAAAAGCATGAGACCAAAGCTATGCTAGAAAAAGAAAAAGTAGAGTGGCAATTTAAGCCAAGGGTTTGAAAAATAATAATATTGCCCGCAAGCGGTTGGAAGATAGATTAAGTGTTTCATTTTATTTATTAATTTGTTTGTTTATTTAAATTAACTCACCGTCTCTCTTAACAATCTGTAGCATATTCCTGCAAGATGTATTGCAGATGCAGCCATGCACATTAGCTGTCGGCAGAGTTGGGTAATTGAGGTTGAGAGAGTAAAAGTCCAGAATAAGGTTTTGTTTCAACCAACCAGTTGAGCATAAAGATTCACAGTCACAGGGTACTCAACTGGTTGGCTGAAACAAAATCCCGGTCTGGACTTTTACTCTCTTGACCTGAATTAACCAACTCTAGCTGTTGGAGAAGTAAAATGGGATGTTTTCATACTGTGCAATAATCAAGGCGAGTTTTACATACATGGAGTTAATTTGATAGACCCAAGCCTCAGAGTCTGTGTACATTCACATAAAAGGGGTGTTTTCAACATTGCTAAGGAATCCCCCCTTCCATAGGTAGGTAATATCTCACCCCCCAACAGCAACCTTTATTATAAGCACACCGCTCCCCCCCCCACCCCAGCAAATTTAATTTACTGCTGAAAAGGTGCTGCCAAGGGCCCAGCACTGGATATTCGTATTGGGATTGAAAACTTGGCATCAGAACTAACAGAAACCCATCCTTATTATTTAGTCAAAGGGTGGTTTTTATATAATTTATATTTTTGGTGAACAGATGGTTCGTATATTCATTGGTTAAAGGGCAGGACAAGACTTATGCTTGTTTTAACCCAAAAGCCGGCGCCTAAACTTGCTCGAAGCAGGTTAGGTGTGCAGTGTAAATTACCAATGACAATATACCCATTTTAAAAGTAAGCTTCAATTCATCATACCCAAAACTCAATGGTAAGCCTTGACGAAATCATCCTAAGCCATTAAACTCATTCTGTAGTACACCTCTCTAGTTAAGTGTGGACAGACAACTGCCATGACAATATACTCCATTTAAAGGTGAGCTAGAAGTACTTAAATTTATGAAGTCTCAAGAAACCTCTTAGCCAGTTAACTCATAGCACACCGCTCTGGAATGGCTGCGAGACCAACGTGCTTAGGTGGATTCCAGATATTAGCTTTTGAAATTTACAGAAGCACCAATGATACAGGAAGAGCTTGAATATAATTCACTAAATCATACCATAGCAAACACAGAATTTTCAAAACACCAATCAATATCTTTGTTTTCAGTTTCACTTTGTTCATGTTGAACGTCAACAGGCTCTTCTGAGTTAGTCAAGTTGTGTGAGAATACATAACTGATAGCGGTTACATTAGTTTGGAAACACTCTTGCATAAGCTGTGTGGTGCATCTTGTGTGCAGCCGTGGCCACTGTTACCACAAAACCATTTTGCATCAGATCGTCTCCATCATTCTGCAACTCCTTTTGAAACCATGGTTTTTACTTCACAGTGACTTAGAATTTCAGTTGCTTATAAGACAATTTATATGACCATTGGCTATTAAACACCTGAGTTCCATGCTCATTGGTTTTTGGAAGAAGGAGGTGTTTTCCCTATCCTAAGGTTTAATCAGAGCCTAGCCTGTGTGCACATGTCTGTACTGCATCATACTACTGAATCAAGAACATAATCTGAAAGAAGGCTTCTGAGAAATGATCATTTCCATGTAAAATGAGTCCATTAAATCATCCACACGATAGTTTAAATTACAACTTTATTCTATCACACACTTAGAGGTTATTTTTTTTTTTTATTAACCTGGCTACGCAGGTGACAGGAGAGCACTATATGGTACAACAGGAAAGTCCTCTCTGATCCGCACCAGTCCCGACGATTGGGTGGAGAACTCCACGGCTGATGCCACATCACCAGCTCCAGAAGAATAGACGGCTGCCATACTTGGCGGGCTGGAGATCACCCTTGATGACCGGGTTGGGCTCGGGTCGAGGCCTTGAGTGGTAGGGATTTTCAGGTAGAGGCCGGCTGGTCTGCACCTTAGTCACCTGAAAAACAATATGGAGGGGTGTATATTCTTTAATTAGACATACAGTTAAATGCGAGTATGAAAATGGCAACACCTGAAAGCACCCGTTAGCTGACAGGACTCCCTACCCTGACCTATAAGATCTCACCTTGGACAAGTCACCCAAGCCTGGTCGCTCCCAGCCAAGCTTCTCCAGAACACAGCTGTCAAACTCGTACTGCTGCTGGCGACAGCGGCGCAGCTCAGTCAGGTTGGAGTAGTCCAGGCAGGTCCAGTACTCTGTGAAGGACTCTGCACAGTTTCCCTTTATCTGCCTGGGAGACAGAGAGCAGTACGGCTCCTCCACAGCCATAGCGACACAATGCGCAGATATATAGTCTTCTAAGGAAGTCTATAATGTACACAGAATATACATCAACAACAACTGCAATCTGACCAGCTCAACCACCAGTCAACTTGCATGGGGATTGCAGGCCTTGCACAGGAAAGGAAGTCAAATAACCTCTTACTCACATGTTACTGCTCATTTGATTCATTTAATTATTATTATTTTCGTGGTTAGCGTGCATTTTTTGATGCACTCTCTGACTTTGGATCAGTTGCTGACTTGTAGCGAGTTTGAACTTACTTAACTTGTAGTGAGAAAGGAACTTAACGGGGATGACGTCTGGCAAGCGATACCAAGACAGCTTTACAAGTAAATGATAGGGGTGCAACGGACCAGAAACGTCATGGCTAGGACCGTATCACGGTTTTAAGTCAAGGATTGGGTTCAGAAGCGGATGGATGGATGGATGGATATAACTTTGCTTTCCATTTGTTATGTGTAAAAACCTAAAGCAAGGAACTTAACAGGGCCCATTCATATGAACACAAAACTGACTGGTTTCTTTTCCATGTTATATGGAAGTCCATAGAGAACATCCATCATTATGTTTTTCTGTCATATGTCAAGTACACAACTTATTTTTCTTGTGATTTAAACATAGTCAAAGGATGTTTTCTCCAAGTCACAGGTTAGTTTCTTGAGATTACAAAATAGCATCATCTCTGGAAAACAAAAGTGGTAATTAAACACGCAAACAGCGTTTGGCAAGAGATGGGGAAGCAGATTCCACTAAAAAACGCCATGGGTAATGCTATTGAACCCATGCAGTTTTTTTCTCTTTTTATTATATTCCAGATGAAAATCTATAATTCCTCCCATGTTCTACATAAGGGAGGAATTCTCCCCCATTGTGAGAAAATGAATTTCAAGCACTGCATTAATGTGAATATGTGAATGTCCTGTATGAACTTCTGCAGCATAGCGATTATGGCAATGGCTACTTTAAAAAAGCTACAGAACTGCTACAGTAAAATTGAATTTCACACTATTATTGTTAAACTTTGCGATTAATCTGTGGTTCACATGCCTGCCAAACCTTTGGGGGGGAGGGGGTAGTACCATATCAATCATCAAATCAAATCACTTTTATTGTCACATCACAGTACAGTACATGGTACATTGCCTGTGAGTGAAATTCTTGTGTGC